>JAODFZ020032305.1:0-34976 GCA_027574845.2 Deinopsis erosa
TAGCTTAATATTACAGAAAATACTATTTTTACGTCACACACACTAGATTTATGCAACCATTTGTGCTGATGCTCAGGAATTTCTGATTTTATTTAATATTTTATTATTTTAGGAAAAAAAAATTCCAAAGAAATTCCTCTAGCTTGATTCGAACCTGGGACCTCTAGTCTTCCAAGCCTTCGCTCTAACCACTGAGCTGTCAACCACTTATGATAATACATAGTTGAAACTTGTATTTATAGTGAATTTTAGTGGACTTTAAAGATTTTTTCAAGAAGCGAGTCGATGATTTTTCTAAGGCAAATACTCAGTAAAATCTCGGGCTCAATTCATCATCATACAAGTTTTTGAAGACATCAAGCCATGGCACAATAATCGTGAATTCCATTTCGCTTCTAACTTTGCAAGTTGTTTTATCTTTGAATTCTGAAGCACTCAATATTGAATCTGAAGTGTTCAATATTTATTTAAAATAGATGCAATTTACGTCGTTGATTTTCAAGTAAAAAAGTGACCAAAGAAACATACTTATTAATGCAAAATTATTTATTCTGAAAATATGTACACACAGTTTGTTTATAAAACGCATTAAAACAAAATAAATATCATACATGAAAAATAAATCTTTTAAGTAAGAAAAAGTAGTATTTTAAGGTATGAAAAGAACGCTTTGGTTATACATGTAAAAATATTCATACTACTATTACTAAAGACAAAACTGACACAAAAATAATAAATACACTCCTATTTTAAAAATAAGGCTAATACATAATAATTACCTATTTAAGTGTGGAACAAAAATAAAACTTAATGTACAAAATACAAAACTAAGGACTAGATAACAAACCGAATGTACAAATATAAAAAAATATGACCAAAAAAAAAACCAAACATTTGCATAAACTATTTCAAAATACTATTGTTCGCTCAATGATGATTGATTAATACAGAATTTTTAATTATTTCTTTTATATACGGTTGTTAGATCACAGTATATGTAAATATCTATTATTAAGGTGAGATCAATATGTTCTATGTAACAAATGCCACGAAGTATTGTGCGTAAGGCACAAATGGTTAAATATAACAAACAAACATTGCCTAGATTTCGTATAAAAACTCTTCAATATAATAATAAACCAACAAATCTAGGCTTATTTCTATCATGTAATTAAATGGTAATATCTAATGATGAGATCAGTGTCTTAATAGTACTGTTAAGAGAGATTCATTCAAGTTTTTAGAAGTATTTGGTAGCAATAACATTTTGTTTTTTTTTTCTTAGTAAACTACTAATAGATAAGAGAAAACGATTCTAAACTCCAGTTATAAATTTAAATCTTAAACAATAAATAACACAAACAAGAATTTTGAATGGGAAACATTTTCAACAATCATTAATAAATATAAAGCCTTTCGATGTAATAAATAATTTAGAGACAAAGAGAGAGAGATTCAAAAATATACATTCTCAACTTCTGTCGGTGTTTCTGGCTGGCCGTAGGTTGGACTTTCAAATTCACCATTCGAAACGTATTTTGTTTGTGCTGGCTGTTTCTCCGGTGTCTGCGGTACAACTTTTTCAACAATCCGATCGACGAATTGTACTAACGCTTCCAACATAACTGGATCTGCACGTGAAATTTCACATATATCACTTGTAGCATCCAAAGGAGCAGGTAATTTAAGACCTCGATACGCTGAACAAATGCAAGCTGCAGCAACCAGTGATGGAGATGTTTGAATTATATTCGGTTCTGTAAATAAAAACCGTCCGGTTAGAGAAAAGATCGTACATTTAATATTATTCTACAGGAAAGGGTTGATGCAAGCACGCCCTTAAGAGGAAAAACGGCCTGTAACGGAATCTTACATATACATATAAAAAAAAAGTAATGTTACTATCCCTAGTTGATGAGAGTAACTTGCATTTTAAATTATATAACATAAAGGTGCTCAAATGCATTCGATTAAATGAAAACAGGAAAACAGGTAAAATTATTCAATAATAATGTGCGCACACCTGGCATGCGCTCTCCTTTTCATATAGTATACACATACATACAAAGTTGCGATGAAAGAAAAGCTTACGCATACATTTATTCAAAGAAAAAGAAGAAAAAATCGCAAAAAATCAACATTTTTCTCTATATCTGTTTATTTTACTTCAACAAAATACTTCACCATGACAAACTTATTGTTGATTATAAAAGAAACAGGTAAAAATCAAAATGCAGGTAAAAATTTAAAAGATCCAACATCAACTATTTTGCTCTGCGGCGAAAATGGTCATATGCAACACACATAATTGAACATCAAATGACAGAAGTTTTACGTGGTGCAAAGTAATTTTTAATGTAAAGTTCATGTCAGAGGGTAATTTTCGGTGGAATAGTAGTATACTAGTAATTATGAATGCGGCAGGTGGTAGACAGGTAGTAGTAGTAAGTGGACTGAATGCACCTTGCGTTCTTGAGTTGTTCGCGAGATGTTCGATTACGTATGGCTTAAATCTCTCCACGATATTACGCTAAGCAGCTGCTTGTCTCTCAGTCAGTGTTAGCCTTGTCGATGGACCTCTCATCTCATTTCGACTTTATTATATCCTTGAAAGTTGTTTATAAACAAACCAGCATGCAAAACAACACTAAAATCGAATATGCACTCATTATCAATCGCATTCTACATCGACATATTTCAAATGTAATTTTCAAATAATAAAAAATCACCCCATATGTTGTATATCGTTCTAAATTCATAAATAATTTAACTTTTTGTTTCATATTACACCTGCCTTACACCGCATATCTAAAATAATTATTATAGGTCGTTGTTGTAGTCGAACGACATTTCAATTTATGAAAAACTACTACTAATTGCCAGCAAATTTAGGCAGTGTCAAGTGTGAGTGGTGTTTATAACTTATATTGTTAGATCTTATCATTATATAGAAAGTTGTTTCCTTGATGGTTATATTTAAAGAAAACGGAAGCAAATGGATGGATGGTCTATCTATGAGAAGGCACACGCCAAGTTTTGATGATGGCACGCGCTTTTTAAGTTCACGCATGGGTGCAACTACTTACGACAGATCGGTTTACTGTTTGTAAGATGTTTTTATAATATAAAGTAACAGTTGGTTTGACCAGTAAATTAATTAAAGACTTCTTAAAAGTATTGTTGTTCGTTGTTTTCGTTTTCGTCACCCTTCTAATAGGCACTCATTTACAATGCAAATTTATAATAATTTCTAATCTACAAAGTTACAAAGCACTCATTGTCAATGTCACTAAATATTGTTCCATTTTTTATATGTATTATAATTATGAGTAGCAGTAGTTTGAGTTGTTTTTCTTTAAGGGTTAACTTAGAATAAAAAATTCCTTCACAACCACCTGCCTTTACTACGAAGGAATAACGTGGCTTGGCATATGTTTCCAGTTTCTTCACCTTCATATACATAGAAATAGAGTGAAGGAACTTCGACAATACAAAAAATTAATTTTCATAAAATAAATGTACATATAGGGGCTTGAAATGTCGATGTCCTAGAAATGTACATACACACGCACCTAGTAGACACCTGGTAGAGTTAAGCACTCTTCGTGGTGACCACTACCCTCATAAAGATTATCCCTTTAAATAGATACACTTTACTTTTACACGTACACATATTATTAAAAAATCTTTTCAACTCACTTTTCCATAGGCAAACTTGTTCTTATCATGCTTTTAATAATAATAATCATAATAGAAAAAAAATGATACATAGATAATTTTATTTGAACTATTAAGGGGTTGGAACTGGATTAAATTGAATGAGAATTGTATTAAAAGTAAATTGCAATTTGTTCTTGAAGAAAATTGAATGTATTATATTATATGAAATGTGGCAGCTGGCATTTTATCAATATATAGTTGTCCGATATAAGTTTTAATACTTAGGGAGAACATTGTTTACCTGGGCTTATATATTGCGTAAGAAATAGGCCCTTTCATTCGCTAAGGAAATCATTTTTTTCAAATGTATTCTTGTTTGACTATACATACATAAAATGTTAATAATAATGAAGTAAAATTGCAGGAAATTGTCATTCCTAGCCATGTAAAATCTGATATAATATCCAGGTGCGTAAATTAGTGAATTTTCCATCACATCTGGATCCGGGTTTACGTATAGTCATACAAAGCTCACCTCACCTGACTAGATAACTTTACACACGAAAAGCGCCAATAAAACACCATCGACTTCCCGAATTAGTGATCCGTGAGACTGGTCAGTTTAATAGGTGATTACTCTATATTTATTGAACACATTAAGGGTGGCGCGTGTCAATCTACCAAACCAAACACATGCTATTTTCGAACGAATTAAAGCAAATAATCTTTCATTTAGTTTAATAAATCGTAGGCTGAGGGCGAATGATCAGAAAATCATATAAGATTTTATATTAACGGCAGTTGCTATATGCAAGTTTAACGGCAGGAGGCAGTCAACCCTACGTCTCGGAGGGGTTGCAAAACCAGATTACACCGTCTGCGCCCATCCCCAAAAGAAAGTTATCCTGTCCTTAATACAATGGCATCGCTTCGTAAGCCAGTCTAGTCGAGGGAGCAAAAATCTTGAATGCAACGACCCTTACAATATTTTTTTTCCACATATGTATTTATATATAACTTACCCTTCGATTAGCCGTCTTACCCTCGGTCATAGTTGCAACAAAAGACTGTAATGCATTTTATAGGATTTTTTTTACTTTGGACCTTTCTTAGGGTATTGAATCAAGAATACAATAAGTTTGCACCCCATAGCTTGCGTCAGTACGCGTAAATGCAACACACATACACACACCTGGCTGGTAGACCCGTGCCAGTTTCTTAAGTCTAAGATATTGCAAACAATACCGTCTACGGTGGGTAGCTTTTGTGTCTACAATCCTTAAAATAACAAGACACCCCCGTTAAATATATCACCAACCACGTGCGACTTTTACAAACATCTTTGCACCTTTCTTATGCATCTGTCTATGAATTGACCGCAATTTGATAACACACACATCTGCATTACACATAGCCTTGAATGTATGTATGCAGCTTCATAACATTTCCTTTTCCTTTTTGTTTTTATTTATGAAATTAGTAAACAAGCCTTTTAAAAATGGCGAGCCATTTAAATACCCGCAGCAGAAGAATGAGACATGTGCGCCAGCAGCACCTGGAGCAAATCAAAATCATTGCCGAATATATATAAATGTATGAAATGAGAAAACAGCAAGCATCTGTTGATTCGAACAATAAACACACGAGCTAAACTGGTTGAACTAAAAAACATATTGCAAATCTAACAGGAATCCCATTTAACATTTCTAATAGGAGTTGGGGTCTGTGCCCTTTTCATCATAATATGCACCTTGTCTAGGGTGACCACGCATACCTTCTATTACACCTAACACCCTAAAAAAAACTCGACTTGTGTGTGTGTGTATAGTCATTTCTACCTATCAGAACGTATCTACAGCTGCTGTATGTATGTGTATGTATGTATATGTATATGTACGCGCGATAAAAAGGGATTGTGGAGCAGATGTGTGTAAAATATTCATACAGTCGAATATCTTTTGATGCGCGACATATTGAACTACAATTATGACACTGCCCACTAACACTAATCATTATAGGTTCATGTAGAAAAAGGGCGATACATTTTTTTTACTAACTCATTGTACAAATATCAAATTATCATCACAACACCGGGTTACTTATATCAAATGCAAATTTTCCTTTTATGTGTTGATTTAGACTATTTTCTATTAGAATTGTCTAATTAGAATAGATTATATTCACATGCGGGTTTGATTTCGATCAAAAATACATTAAAAATACCAAATTATTTTTTTATTTTTTTAAATATTTTTTAGTAATATTATACGGTGAATCGTGTTTTTGATTTAGTCACGAGTATCCCACATGGATAAAAATCCGCGCCGATATTAAGATATTAAAATGCAAGTTACTTTCTGTCTAGGTAGCGCATATTCGACCTTGTCCGTTAAGTGGAACGTGCTTCTCTTAATTGTTGTAAAAAAAATGTAGGAAACTTACCAGTATAACAAATGGAGACCAGAGTGTGAGCGTGTCGTCGTAGCAGTTGGTTATCATTACCCCATTCATATCGGCTGATAATGTGGTCAATATAATCGAATCCCGTTACTGCTGATAGATTCCATTGCAATTTCGAAAGGACGAGCAATTCCCAACTCTGAAATAGACATATGTCATCAAATGTCCCCAATAATAAATAAAATTATACTTAAAACCGCAACGTAATTCGTTTGCGGTTTAATAATAAGCCAATAATCCTCTTTTGTGTGACAAATGAATTGTGAGAGTATTTTTCA
The DNA here is from genome assembly GCA_027574845.2 of Deinopsis erosa. Taxonomy (NCBI): domain Eukaryota; kingdom Metazoa; phylum Arthropoda; class Insecta; order Coleoptera; family Staphylinidae; genus Deinopsis; species Deinopsis erosa. Next base: position 6,399 of record JAODFZ020032305.1, read on the forward strand.
TAAACATGGATGAAACCGCGACTTCTTAGGGTGTATGTTATGCGTAGACGGCTTCAGGGGATACCAGTTCATGAGAGGGATGAAATAACAATAGTTTTCGCAGACAATAATGTCTGCGCGCCTGTGGGAATACCGAAGGAAAGTCGCTGGGCAACTAGGTAAATTCGCGACAACCCAACTGAAAATTTCATTGTTAACACATTCGCGCCCTATTTTTAACGTTACATCATTCATTCGGGAAAATGTAACATGTAGCAGTCGTCGTGGGAATCAACCACCCATTTCCTTCAAGATGATCGAAAATATAATATGAGCTACTTTAACTAATAACACATATTTATCCATGTTTTTGCTTGAAAAACGGTTTCGAATTTAACCCCCTTAACTAAGTAGTTCTACTTCAATTCACTTCCTCAAAGCATCTCTAACGATGACTTATTGATAATCGATTTAGTGTTAAAGAAATCAATTAGTAAACAATTACTTGTATATGTGCAAGGTGCCAACTAAGAATAGGGAGCAACATATGTAAACTTTACGCTTCCTTAACTCCCAACTTAAAAGACATTTGTTACAATTTCTGTTAAATGCGCGGGAATAGAAGTAGAACTTGTAACGTCAACGTTTCCCTTATTTTTACATTTTAAAAGAGAATAATTTCTTGATTATTTATCCAAAAAATTGTAAGGGTCGCAATATTCCCACATATTGTATACGCCAAACAAGAAAATCAACCCCTATATGATGTAATATTAGGTGGACGATGTTGAAAAACAACTGTGAGAAAATATGGGACATCTTTTGTTGAGTGAAATGGTCTAGGTTAATTCCGATACGGGACCAAAGTTGCCACCTTGCTTTCAGGGGCCCTTTTGCAATTATTATAATAGAGGCTGTTGGGTTAAGAAGATGTGGAAAGGATCGGCCGGAACAAGATTGAATGCATATGGAACTTCCCATACATCTACATATCATCAATTCAATTCAAAAGATAATTATTTGAGGAAGGCATCAAAATTCGATAAGGTTTATTTTTTTATAATCAAAATCCTTCCGCTCTACTATCTTTCAATGTCTATTCAAAATAAATTTTTTGTTACCCTTATTTAGGTGTACGTATTTAAGTATTAAAGTTAGTCTATCAAAATGTAGTAGTAAAGGAAAAGGATGTAGCCGATTTTCAAGATTAAAATTATTAGATACAATATGACATATTCTGTATATTAATATCCGGTGAAATAATCATTTTTATCTAAGATCGTACTCGTGCTTCAAGTTATTATGGTTACAACTGATTGTCCCTTTCCTTAATTTTTAAGACGTCTTGCCGTGTGCTGAGGTCACAAAGGGTGATCAACCACCTTGAATCCTCTTCCCGGACATTATATCAACCACAAATAATTTGCCATTTTCTTTAATTAATTTCTACACGATATATTAAACAAATAACTTACCACAAGTTGTTCATGTGTAATGCTGTAATCGGTATAAGCACATAGAAGATCAATCGGTAAAATTGAACTGCAGCGAACTTTCGAAGCGATTAATAAGCAGGTGGCACCCAAAAGTTGTAATTGCTGTCTTCTTATATTACAAACGCATAAAAATCTATCCATATAGTTGACAGCGAGTGGCAGGATTTGATCTTCACACATTTGCTCCTCACATACCTGCAATGAATATGCAAATATTTTCATTAGGTGTGAAATAGCTTTAATGTTACTTAAGTAATTAAATTAAGATATTCATTTAGCATGAAACGTCTTGTTGTAAATTACAACTGGTAATAAAAGGGTGTTTTTTCCCTTTTTTTTTAGCATTTTATTGTTAGTAAGTAGACTTTCTTGGTAAATTTTCATTCAATTTGCTATTACAGTGTTCCACGTTAACATAAAGGAATTTTGAGGCAGTTATTTTATAACAAAACATATTTGCACGAGCAAAATTTCTGAGAAAAAATATTTTAAATGCTCTCATCTGAATGTGAATTAAAGTTATAAATCAGCTGTTCCTTTGATAAAAGAAATGTTTACAGTCGAAATACAGATTACTTTCTGCAAGCTTTGAGAAACTAAAAAAAGAAATGACTTACATTTGTTCAATTGTTTAAAAAAACGGAATTTCCTTTCTGTTAGACTTAAACATTTACTAAAAACATACAGAAATGTTTTATCATATCAAAAAAAAAAAGATAACAAAAAATATTCACGAAGGTTTCTCAAATGTGCAGGTCAAGATTATGCAAATCATTTATTTATTCCGGTTCTTAATATTAAAAATGTTTAAATAATTAAGTACATATATTGTTTTAATAATCTATTTAATCATTAATAAATTAATTTGAATTTTACCTCTAACATCCAAGTTGTAACGACTTTTCTCATAAACGGTTCGATGTCAGTTTGCACTTCATTAAAATAATTGCAATGGGGCATTGAATAAGCCTCATCATTAAGTAAATTTTCAATAACACGCAAATCGAAGAAAATTGCCGGGTCCTTTTGGGCATAAATCGCTGATGAATTCGGAATGTTTTCTTTGCAGGCTAAATCCATCTTGTCAATTCAAGTTTTCGTTTTCGTGAATCAAAACAGCACTAATAAACACTTAATAACGTTCAATAAATTCGCAAAACAAATTAATAGTTTTTCAAATGTTTTTTTATTAAGGCACATTAACAGGTGTCCTAACTGACACACCACCACTAAGCAAATAACCACTTTCAGTGTGTTCACTTCGTGTATATAAATTCAATTCGATGATCATGCGCAATATGTAAGCCATCTGCTTCAAAAGTTTGAAAATATTTCTTTTTTACTACCTGTTCTTACAATACCATCTGCTGGATGTACTTTTATAATTTTTTTTGAAATGAATTTATTGTAATCAATATAGATGACGAAAATTTATAATAATTTGCATGTTAATTAGTTTAGTTAGATGAATGAAGATGCTCAATTCTCACACAAAACAAACGCAATTTGTTCATCTAAAGGTATAATTATTGTTGACAACCCTTCCACGAGATTGTCACCCCCAATTCACATGGTTACTTGTGCCTTATCAAAATGATGATATCTTTTTAATTGTATTATAATAATAGGTTATTTCTACAAAATACACAAAACAATTGCAATTTTAATCAATATATATAATTTCTATTATCACATAAAAATGAACATAACATGTTAGCGAAAGTTTATCAATTATATACAGTCAATTCAATATGAACTGTTCATAAAACTTAACGTACATTTTAATTACAACTTGCTTCAGTCTCACGTACATCTACTAAAAGAACATTTCTGGATGAAAAGAATTAAAATCAATTAAATCAATTTTTCGAATGTATTCGACTTTTTCATTCGATTATTATGAGAGAGTGCTTTTAAGCCATTTATTTGAGATCGTGATAGCTTAACTTGGTTGTTATGTATATTTGTACCTAAGATTGTCTGGATTTTAGCTGACGACATGTGCGACAAGTCAATGTATTCCACATCTTTACATTTCGTAGGTACAATATTCTTTTTATTCATTGGTACAGCAATTATCTCAGTGGATGGCCTACGTTTGAGTTTGATATCCGATTCAGAATTCGCCTCCCTGTGATTTAGATTATTTTCGATTTGTTTTGTAGAAGTAATATCCGTATTTTTTGAATCAGTCGGTATTGGTGTGATGGTAGTGTCTGGAATTTCAGTCCGTAAACCGTTTTGGATTCCATTGTGATTCCCATTAATTGTATTGCTTTTATCTTTAGTTTCTTCATCGTCTGAATCTAAGCATATAACTTCAGATTCAAGTATAGTAGGTTCCACAAACGATTTCCATTTTTTCTTAAAATCTTCCTCCAATTTTTGTCCAAGTGCAGCATCTGTTTTGGTTATCAACTTATTACGTTTTGATATTAATAAAATTTGTTGCTTTTTCAATCCCGCTTTAATGTAAAATAATTTGTTAGATAAATTTTTCTGGCTTATAATAAATTGTTTCAGTTGAAGAACAGCCTGCAAATGTTTAATTTATTATTATGAATTAAGTTTATTATAATAATTACTTTATTGATAAATTCAATAGCTTTGATGTTATCTTTCCCTACTAAGTCTAATGCAGTATGCAGAAATGCATAAGATTTCGTTCCATGTTTATAATTAAAACTTTTCTCTGATAGAAACTCAAATTGTAATACAAAAATTGTCAGTTCCAGAATATTAATAAATCCAAATTTACTTATTATCTAGAAAGCAAATATTAAAAAAAAAATTGACGCAAAAAGCGATTACTTACAAAGAGGTCTTGAAAATATTTTTCATTTAGTCCAACATAAGTATTTGATTCTAAGTAATTTTTCTTATCAAATAAAGTAATAATTGGATTATAATGAGAAGGAACAAAAACAAAGTTATTTTTGAATTCCCTTAAATTAAATACAATTAGTTAATTCTATAAAAGAGAATCAGGGGTGCTTACCTATGCAACCATTTTACCGCCTCCTCTGCAGTCGGAAACTTCTTTGCTTTTTTGTCTCCAGGCCAAAATACCGAATAAAAAAGTGGTGTTTGATATCCAAATATCACACCAGAATCAAAGTTAACTCTAAAACAAATTGGTATTGCATTTTTCGGACAATTCAGTTTTTTGTCACTCATTAACGCAAGGAATCGAGCATTGAATAATTTGTCAAATTCATTTGCTGGTAACTCATTTAGCACTATAGTAACTGGTTTGAGAATTGATTTCATTACTATTTTCTCCAATGGTGGTGGTGTTGGTTTTGCTTTTGGTGGAGTTGCAACTTTCTTCTGTTGTTCTTCCATACTTGTTAAGTCAATTATTTCATCAACTTCCTTAGAATTTACATCTACTTGTCCTACCTGAGTATACCAATGTCCTGTAGTGGATATAAGTTCTTTGCCTTGCATTTTATTAAATATCTCTGTATTTATTAGAACATTATTCACGAAACGAAGAGTTTCCAATTCGTGTTGTTCTTCATCGAAATAAGGTCCAATAAAAATGCGATCACTATAATTTGAGACTATATAAATTCCAAATAAGTCATGAGCATAGTTTTTAGCGATTTCTGGAGTATTAATTATTATTGTTCGATTATATTTTAATGCAATCTTAATAACCGTTAATATATCACTGCACTTAATACGAAAGTCATTTTTATTAAATGAAAGTACCGAAAAGTTGGAATTGGAAACTTTTAACACGCGCCATTTATATGTTTGTTGAATGCTCGGCAATGGAGCTTCGATAGATTGATCGACGTTAGGTAATTGTTCCACTGATTTTAATTGCAATATCTTGGAAAGAAAACTTGCATTAGTAAATACAACTTGTTGCACTGTTTTATATTTATTATTTGTATTATTTACCAACTCATTTGTCACTTTAGTAATGTCATCAACTGCTGGAAGTGCATTCGGAACGGTTTGCTTTTCAGCAACTTCACCTTTATTGGTTTTCTTGCACATGCCACATACTTCATAACACTTGTCATTTTTTCCTTTTAATATAACTAACACATTTTCCTCATCCGCTGGACTGGGACATGTATTTGTTACAATTGATTTTATAAAATCGTTCTTAAGAAGATTTTTGCATGGTAGACTTTCATACCATCGAATATTCCTGTAACCAAATATTTTTTTTGCTCCGAAGCCTGTAATAATAAACTTATATTGGCCACCCTTCATTGTTGTCCATATATCAACTTTATTTTCTGTATATTTTTGCATTAAAACAGTCCAAAGCAATAAACGAAAATCTGCTTGTTGGACATCAGTATCACCTACAAAAGTCGCAAATTTTTGGATAACTTCATCCGATGGTTGAAACCAATCGCCATTACTTTGTAACTCACACGTAAATGTTTTTAAAGCAGTCGTATCTTCATCTATTGTCTGCTTTTGTGATTTGTTTCTACGTTGTATTGCTGGTTCTAGTACAGGCAAGTCATCCAATCTTGTTTTTAATAATTGTTTTCTTCTACTATTTGATTTTTCTAAACTTTCTACTGCTATTGGTTCTAATAATGGATCAGCTGTGTGATTAATTTGATCGATATTTGGTGGTGAAATGTAAACTATTTCATGGATTTCTCTTCGTTTTTCTGGAGAAGCTAATCCATCTATACTTCTCTTTGCCATATATTTCTTGACTTTATTTGTCTTTCTTAAAAGTAAATTGTCATTTACTTGAGTTCTTGCACACATTTCCATATTTGGACCAAGATTATTTTCAAATGTTGTTTCATGCACACTTGTATCCAATGAAACTGTTTCAATATCAGATGTACATTTACAATAACAATCATACAATCGATGCACAAGACAATAAGGTATAATATGATCAAAATCGCATCTTTCCAAGTTCACAGAGCATGTTAATAATTTATCATGAACAACAACTTCCTCCTCGTTTTTCGTACGTTTTGCAGTACTAACAGGAATTGGAGTGATAGGTAGCAAAAGTGGAATATCACAAACTAGCTGCGTTTGATAATAATCTTCATACTTCTTCGGTAATTTAGTTGATCGCCTTCTATTCTCCGACTTATCACCCAGAACAATTGTTTGATTTTTCGCTTGTATGACAGTTTGCGTAAATTCTTTTTCCTCTTTCGCTAAATCTTTCTTCGCTTCAGCTTGCAAACGATTAACAGTTCTATCAGATAATAAGTCGCTGCACGATGGCACACGATATTTTGAATTATTAGTTTCCTCAAAACCGCATATGCACTTAAAAATACATTTAGCTTCGGCACAATGATCCGCACGTAATGCCATACCCGATATACTTTTACAAACGCACCCAAACTTGCAATAGGTTTTAACGCATTTTACATGTTCATCATCTTCCTCACCTATATCGACTTCTATTACTTTAACATTTAATCGCTTCAATTCTAAACTAGTTCGTTTACTCGCTCCTTTAAGCCCTTCAGTTCGATTTGTTTTTGTCGATTTTGTTTTTGTCAAGATATTTTCAATTTCAATTGGAGGCAACACATCTGGATCTTTTTTAAGAAGTGTGGGTTCTTTTTCTTTTACATCTACATATCGTAACATATCATCCATCATTATTCTAATAGTGTTTTCGATATCTTTAGCTGTTTCTTTTAATACTTCAGCTTCTACCACTTCTTTTTTGATTTCAGGAACTTCTTTTCTTAGTACAATATACTTTTGATTGTGTTCGTACGGAATGGGAAAGTTAATTACTTTTTTTTCTTTCTTAGAACAATTTAATGCAGATAATGCAAAGTCAGCTCGTTCCGCAGTAATTTCACAACTATCGAATTTTAAAAATTGCTTAATTCTAGGATGAAATTTCTTTCCAAGCTCTGGTGTAACTTCGAGAAATACTTTTGGTAACTCTTTTACATATGTTTGCCAATTTCCAGCACTAAATTGTAATTTTGATTTCATAGTAATCGGTCCAGGCCTATAAGCAATTTCTTCATTCGTTTGTGTTAAATAAATAGATGGACGTTTCTTATTATCAATTAACGAATAAGTTTTCTTCTTATATTTCCTATAAACCTGAACATTTTTCTGATACCTCGAATACACTTTAACTTTTCCGCCTTTATAGAAAACTGTTGAATAAACTCCTTTTCGTCCTTTCTTTACACCATTTTCAATTTTGAGCTTTTTATGAAAACGATAATTCTTATCTAACAACTTTCGTTTTTCAGCTAAAGTTCTCGGCTTGTTCGATGTTTTAATATTTTGAAGTATGCAATTCGAACTTTCGGTTTCAGCTATGGAAAATAGTCGTTTATTATCAGCCTTAACTTCAATATTATTATCCTGCATAATGACGGAAGGATCATAAGGATCCATCTTTTTGACACTCGACTCTAAATTTGGTATATCGTAACTAATATTTAAATGTCTTTGTTCATCTAAAAAACCATCCAAACTATTACTAGCAAATACATTTACAATTGGCTCTTTACACTCATCTTTCATCTCTACTTTTAAGGAACTTTCGTCATTAATAGGTAGTTCTAAAAAATTATCTAATGCATCACTTTCAAATACTGTTATATCACTCGGTTTATCTTTCTTACCGACTTCTGTAGTAGTATAACTACATGAAGGTTCACAAGCGTCTGGAATTACAGTTTGAATCTTTTTACAATTTTCTTTGGTATTTGTTACAGTACTATCTAAATTTGTTTTAGGATATAATATTTTTTTGCTCTTCCAGCCCTTTATCTTTCTATAATCTTTTGTTTTTGATAATTCTATCACATTACTATTTAAATGTTCATTAATCATTTGATAAGATTCATCATTTGCTTTTTCTATACGCGGTGCTGTATCAGTTTTATTCAAAACTTTTTTATTTTCAGATGCAGTGACACCGCCTTGAACATCAACAATTTTTATACCAAAAACGTTATCAACATTTTTGACATTCCTTTTCACAAATCTCTTAGTCGTATGACTTTTCAGATCGATTAAAGGTGAGACGTCTTTTCTGCATCTCAATTGCTGTAATTGAGAGAAAATTTTTTCTCTGGTGGTATCTACAGTTGTAGCAATAGCTGCCTCCTGTTTATCCCCAACATTTTCTTCCTCACTTTCTATAGTCTCTGCTTGTAAAGGAGATTCTACAATTTCTTTCTCCACAGGCGTGGTACCATCGATCGTCTCATTAGATTTATCAATAAGCCATGGTGGTTTCGTCATACGCTTCTTCCTGTCAATATTTCTCCTTATTAAACCATGAATCGGTTTCCTTTTCATGCCATGCTTCACAGGCTTACTATCAGATATTTCAGGAGTGCAAATTATTTCAACAGCAGAAATGGGTTCGATTTTATCCATATTTTGCAATTTACTACTTATTAAGTCAGTTATTTTCAATCTGGAAATAGCCGATTCCTCATCGACTTTATATGTCTCATTTCCATTAATTAAGTTTACTTTAAACTCATATTTTTTACTAGCTTCTCTCTTCTCACATTTCTCTTCATTTTTCTTTGAACTATCTACATTTGTTTCGCTTTGTGCCTTATATTCACCTAATTTCTTTATTAAATCATCAGCCGATAAACCTGTTGCTTCCAAAAGTGACTTTATATGGTCCATTTTAAAATTAAAATCGTGTACCTAAAAACAAACATTACTGATTATTCCAATAAAAATAAATAAAAAATAAATAAAAAATTAATTAATATACAGAAAATATTAAATGTTTATAGTTTGATAAGCAATTCATTATTTCCAAACAAAATTTAATAAAAATATTTAATAAAAAAAGAAATATAAATAACAATAGGCCGCATGTAAAATATTCCTTGTTTATTTGTCCTTGTCTAATATATTCAGTGAATGAAAAGCAAAGTTTATTAAAAATCTTAACATAAATTTAAAACATAATAATTTCTTTTAAAAAAATCATAATCAATAGTATTTAGATGCAAATATCAATAAATAAAGAAAGTCTCATTGAACGTAAAACAATTGCCGGATGGTTGTATTGTGCGCGCGCAATTTCTTATTCATGTTTTATAATAAAAAAATAATTAATTGCGTATTATTGGTAAATCAGTTAAATGTAATATTAAGATTCAAAATCCATTTCTACTTACAACTATACATTCAAATTGGAATGTTTGGACTTGTCTTAATTTGTTTAAATTATATAATCACGTGTAGGTTATGTTTCTGCTCATGAGTGCACAACATTCTCCACCATCACGCCGCTTTCAATATGCATGTACGCACTTTTGTAATCTGCTTCTAAGTTGTCTTTATTACATTCAATTTTTTACTATTTTTCACTTAACTATAAACAATTGACGATTTCTATTAAGTAATGCAAAAACTCCTTAATATTGCTTAAAAATTTAAGCGCTTTTGCAATGCTAACTGCTAACGAATTTTCGCCGCCATTTTGTTGTAACTTTGGTCGACATCTCAAAATGGTGGCGTATGTTAAAATAACCATTATTTATAGGAAAACAATGCTTTTTATACAACAATAGAAGAAGCAACTGATAATTTCGCTTATTTACGATGAGTTACATTTGTTTTTATAAATACATATGAAAAAGTAAAAATATGCCCTAGCTTATCTTTGACATTTGGCAACCACTTAACCTAAAAACTGTATATTGACAGTTTGTTGAAGATTAAAAATTAAATAAAATAATAAATTAACTTGATTTACAACACAAATTGTAAAAAATTTTAGATTTTATATTAATTTGTGTAATTATGCATCAATAAATTAATAAATCAATAAAATCAATAATTAAAAAAAAAAGGTTAAACGACAAAGTATTATTTTTGAAATAATTGATATTCGATATAAGCCATAAACAAAATATGATTATTTTCGGTAATAAAATGATTACTGATTAAAATCAATATACCACTGTCATGAAACAATAGGCATGTATGAAAATTTGTTATTATGTTTCATAATGTTTCAATCAAAATGATAAGACGTTAATGATTTACCTGTCAATACTGCAATTGAAAAACGATTTCAATGTTTATTTATTACGAATATAAGCTTCGCAAAAATACACTAATGTAATGTAATGACATTTGTGAAAGTAAACAATATGGCTAACGGATGTTCCGCTTTCATCTGTCAAACTAAATTATTATCCCAAATCTGATAATGCAATATTAAATTACGTTTAATTATTGCTGATTGTTGCGGAATTACAGAATACTTTATTAAATGTCCTATTGTTTACAATATAAACAAAAGCGAGCTAGGCTAATAGGATCTTCCTAATTAAAAATTGAAATATTAATGATAACATCTAGTAGTCTATTTAATATAATATTTCGATTTACTTAAATAAATTTGTTTGATTGTTCTTTGTTGGATAGACTGAAAATAATACAACGCATTTGAAATGAGCTGCGTCACATTCCCGACCTACACCAACGCAATGTGTTGAATGTGTTTGTGTTCAGTGCTACCAACCTCTATTTTTATTATAGCTTTTCTAGAAAAGTTTAGAAGGATTTGGGAAATTTGTTTCCTTAATTTGCCATTTTATAGATATAACCTAATTTAACGCATCAACATGATCAACATTCTTATTAAATGAAGTAAAGGTAAAGGTTTTAGATTACAATCGCCTTATGAAATATGAACAAACAAATAAAAGGTATAATAGGCAATGTGCCCTTTTTGCCAATTTGGTTAAAAAAGTGGTCTCTACCTGTACCACTAAATTGTTAATTGTTTGCTAAATTTGTTATATTTTTGAAATTTTTATATATATAGAGAACAATATCGATTTTTAATTTACCTTGATGTGCTTATATTTCAAATAAAATTTCACTTTTATCGTAATTTCAGTTTCGTTCTTGAAGAGCGTCACTTCTCTTAATAAACAAAACACGGATTGACATGGATGGATGTCATCTAAACAAATTTTGTTTTTGCTTAAATAAACAAAATTCGTTAATTTAGGTTCATTTGTTTTTACTAATTTTAAGTAACCTAAAATATGAAAGCAAACATTTGATTATAAAAAAAAAACAATTTTCTAGTATAAAGAATAATTTATCTGTTGACTATTTTTAAAATGCTGTACATACTTCAACTTGCGAAAATGGAAAACGACAAGATGGCGTTGTAGCTCTAAAATGCATTGTGTACACGGTAAATAGTTTTTCCTTTCTAATAAATTCTTGATTGCATTTGAATGATTTTCAGATTTAAAATGCGAATCATGCAATAAACGATTTAATTCAGCATGCAACCTATTAAGACATTTCGCATTACACGCAAATTTGAAATTAATTAATGACTATGCAGCTGAAAACACATTTGATGAAAAATTGAATGTTTCTAATCTATTAAAGGTACATACATATTTACTATCATTTTCCTAGTAAAGAATTACAAATATGTTAACTATTTATAGAATATTAGATATGATACAGATGAAAATGATGATAAGGAAGATATTGATTCAGGATTTGAGGATTCTGTTAACCCATTGCAGTTATGCACTGTCACATTAGATGAAGAGAAAAATGAATCGAAATCACATCGTAAAGTAAAGAAATATAAATGCGATGTTTGTTTACGTACCTTTGGATGGTCCTCGGTTTTAAAGCGTCATTATTTAGTTCATACAGGACAACGACCATTTATGTGCAATAAATGCCCAAAATCATTCACTCGAAAATTTCTTCTGTCTAATCACATCGTTAAATTTCATAGCGATACTCCAAAGAAGATTCCAGACCTTAAACCAATTGGAAAAACAAGAAAACAGGACAAATCTTTGATCAAAAGATTACAGTATTGAATTATTTTAAGCCAAAATTAGAAATCTAGTCATATATTTGTGATTTTTTTTTAATAACATAATTATCGATGTTTAATAAAGAAGATAAGAGTTGAAATAGTAAGTTTCCACAGTTCATTTTAATCTTATAGTTTTTTTTAACAAAATAGTTATCACTTGCTATACATCATGTAAAAAAATTAATAAGAAAATTCTTTTACACACAAAACTATTACTAAAAGAACTTAAGAATTATATAAAAAATTACTTTAAAATTGGTTTTTGCAATGATCACCTCCGTTTGCTTTCAGTACCTCGTCTAGTAAGCTTCGCTAAGGAAAATTATTTTAAATTCTGTTCATGTAATTGGAATTTGTATAAAAAGGATATTGTTTCTCTCGTAGTTCAACTCGATCATGTGATCGTTCTCTTTCACGAGAATATGGCGATAGCTCCTAGAAAAACAGTAAATTGTATTGCGAAATTTGATTAAAAGTTACTCGACTCACTCGATGATGATATTTTTCGCGTTCCAAAAGTTCCCCATTTTGATGAGATATCATCTTAGCTGCTAAAATATTAGATTATTATACTTTTTGGTTCTTTATAATTTTAATTACCTTTTTCTTCATCTCGTTTACGTTTAATTTCAACTTGTAAAGCTTCTTCAGCGCGATCCTATAATAATATAAATGTAAATACATGAAAAATTGCATTAATTTATAGAAACTAACTCTTTTCCTTCCCATTTTCCTTTCCTTACGCAATTCCTTTTCCTCTTCGCTCATTTTCTCTCTCTTATCCTTTCCCCTGGTCGATTTCTCTTTCTTATCAGGCTTTTCAACAACATACTCGATCTGTTGTTGGAGTTTTCGATCTTCATGTTTATAATTCTGCAGACAACCATTGGATGACATTAGGGTTGAAGTAGAGTCGCAGCACACAGGCCCCAGTAGCGTTTCAAGCCGCCATTCTGAGTCTACGCGCTGACTGTATATTTGTGTGAACTCTATTCTAGTTTAATCTTATGATTTCCCGTTTGAACAACATTTTAATGACACATCCATTTCGTTAATGTAAATTTCCTAATCTATTTTACTTACCCATCCGGTTCGCCTTTATACCATATATGGAAGATTGGGCTGATTATAAAATTGGGCGTCGATAAAGGCAATTTAAGAAAAATGGGCAATAAACCATTTCCTTCTTTCCTCAACTCATACATTCACACGACAATCAATAATTCTCCATTATAAACCGTTTTAAACGTTAATAAAAAGTTCCAACTTTTATTTAAAAGGCAATTGGAAATCCCTTCTCTCATTCGATTAGATTCTTCAGCAAATCTTCAGCGAATTTCTTTCAATTCTCCATATTGACAAAACGCATCCACATTTTTATAAAAATTATTTCTTCTATGTGTGTGTATATAGGGAGCGCATTCAATCCAAATATCCATTTAGATAATTGAAACACTTCTTATTTATATATAACGCATACGTATTTTACTTCGCGTTGTTTATAAATTTTTTTTCTGATTATGTGTTAAATTTAATTTTATAGCTCCAAAAAAATTTAAAAACGAAAAACACATATTTAGTCCCAAACACAATACAGTTCCAGACGTAAAACTTTCTTTAGATAGATAGATACAAATGGGAATGATCACAAAACTTTTTAAAACGAGGGACACTTATCTATATAGATATGCTCAGCCCAATCTTCCAACTATATATTTTTTGGACAAATTTCGGATACGATATGATACGTAAAATGTGCACCGGTGCTATCTCACTCCAATACTAACCTTCGTTGATTGACTTTCCATTTTTCTTCTCTTAACATCTATTGGCATAATATGGAAATTAAATATTTTCGAAATTTTTTATTTTTGTTGAATTACCTCTATCTGGATCGGAGGGTTCTTGATTGTGCTTGGAACTACTTGTACCATTATTCACAGCAATTTCTCTATCATCTCTTGAGTTGCGATAATACGGCGGGCTTCTTTCATCAAAGTAACGTTCATTTTGGCTACGTTCACCTGAATATCTACCTTCTTCTTTAGTGGATACCATTTCAATATAACGATCCTCCTATATGATAATAAACAAAATAATAAGTAAATTAAAACATTCTATTATATAAAAATATAAATGTACCCTATATTGTCTGTCTTCTTTAATAATCAATTTCTCTTCTTTACGCTCGCGACGCTTTTCTCGTTCCCTCTCTCTATCGCTATCCTCACGTTTCTCTTCCTTTCTATGCTTCTCTCGCGATTCCTCCTTCGGTACTTTCTCTTTTTCGACAGGTCGTTCTTCTTTGGGTCTAAAATTTACAATTATTTAGACAAGAAAATGATTAAATAATAAAAACGTACAAATTCTCCTGAGAATTCTGCGACTTTCTAGATTCTTCGCTCGCTTGTCGCTTTTCTTTCTTATCAGTCTTTTCACGAGACTCTTTGTTTTCACCTATGAAATTAAATAAATAACAAATTTATCACCTTTAAAAAAATATTTAATTTATATACTTTTGGCATCGCCATTATGTTTGACTGCTTCTGTTTTTATGTCGTTCGTTTTACTTAACTAAAAAAACGAATCATTTAAATGTAATTGCTAATTCTAATTAAAAAATTAAATACTTTTACTTTATCCTTTTCTGGTACAATATGAAAATCAGATTCGCCAACAACATTGCCTGACGCAATTTTATGCTTTAATTGACCTACGTAGCTAATAGCTAAAGTATATAAATCCTGACGAGTGTTCTTCTCCTCGTCAACCAATTTGAGAATTTTCTTCTCAATGATTTGACCTAATTTTTGTAAAACTGGGAAACATGGAATGATCTTGATCAGAACGATTAACGCATTTCTAATTTGTACATAATCTTTCGACTCTATACAAACAATAAGTGCTTTCGTTATTTTATAATGCCATTTATGGCAGACATGTCGAAAGTTCTCATACGAAATTTGATCCACCGAATCGGTGTATTCGGTAGTGAGACGTATTTTTGTTATAAAGCCTGGAAAGTTCTGACATTCCTTTGCGAATATTTCCTTTGATTTATGCCAACTCATTAACGTTTCTAGCATCGCATACAAAAATCGTCCATAACGCATTGCCTCATTCTCGGTGCACGATGTTATTGAATAAGTTATATCACAAAATAGCTAAATATTAATATAGATTATTAAATTGAATGCATTTTCCATCATTTTAATAGCGTATACTTACACGATCATAGCACAGTACAGTTGAGAAATTTGGTGTTTTTAGTTTATGTAGAGTATGTAAAAATTTCGCACAGTAGACGGCATCAATTTGTGTGAATGTGCAACGTGGAAAGATGCACAATTGCAAGAACCTTGTAATTACATCATTTTTCGTTAGTTTCGACAAGAACCACGTATCCTTTTCCTGATTCAATCGATACAACACTTTATCAACATGCTCGTGTTGTTTACGTTTCTCATCTTGCAATTTCTCAATCAGCGTATTATAACGTTCAATCTCCTTTTTACCTTTACTCGAATTTGGTTCAATCACATTCATTGACAGCTGCTTGATCTTGTTAATTGTTTGCTGATAAGTTTCGTCAGGTACATATAAATCATACATTGTCAGCGACCAAAATGTGCCAAGCGAATGCGGCGATATTTCGCTCCATATTTGTGATGACTGTAGTGGAATTAAGGAATCATGTACGGGCGTCATAACCTCCTTAACGGCTTCATAATATTTTTGTTGTTTACTAGTTTGCAACGTTTTCCTATTTGTATCGGCTTTGCGCAATTGGTCGTATTTTATCTAATTTAACAACAATTATTCTAAATTTTCTAATAAATTGCTTATTATTTATTACTTACATTAATAGCATGATTGAACATTGGTCTTGCTAAGAAAAATGCCACTTCGATTGGAATGTGATATTCTAATAGCATCGATTGTATTGAAGGCAATTTTGTTACGTATTCATCAACCGATAGTGTCGAACCAAGAAATGTGCCAAATTGTACTAAAGTGTCCTGACATTGATCGGATAGTTTGCCCACCAATTTCAAATGACTTTGCTGCGTTTCCCGATAGACGATACAGTATTTTTGTTGCGCAATTAACAGACATAATGCAACCGCCAGATTATGATCAGCCATTGCCTCCTTTAATCGCAAAGAAGATTTTTTAGTATTTCGCACTTGACTGAAGTAACCAGCCTAATTAAAAACAAAATATTAATAAAAAAAATTATTAATTTTTATCGAAATATTTACTTCAACTTTCAATAATTCACCGCCGGACATTGCATTCAATTGATCCATACTTATATCTTCAGCTGTCTCAACACCAGCCATCTTTTGTACAATTTCTTTTAAAATTAATAAATCCAAGCTAACAAATGAAATAAATAGAAACATTTCTAAATGAAATAATTAAAAAAAACAAACAAACCTTTTCTGTGCTTTTAATTGATTAGCAACATATTGCAGCAATCCGGTCAATTCAATATTATATTTCTTAAAAACAGCACCGCAAAAACACGACAAACTTTGCAACCAACTCGATATCGACGTACTATCATGCTTGACACGCTTCTTATCAGCATTCGCTAACGATTCAATTAAACAGAAGCCAAGAACATCGTACGATAGATTAGTGAGGTATTTCAGTGAATCCACAACGGGATGAATTAAATTATCATAGACTTGAATTTGCACGAGCACATAATCGAATAGGAAACCTGGCGAGCAATGCGTCAATTTGCCAATTATTCTACCAGCCGGTTTCACATTCTCCTTGCTCACACGCTTCATAATATTTTTGATACGTTTCTCCGAATCGCCGCGTTTACGCATCAAATCCGGATAGATGGTATACGTCTCGTTTTTCCAACGGCTGTAGAGGCAATAGCGTGTCTGATATGGATACAATTTCAATAAGCTCCAAATCTCTTCAGCCAACGAACAATTGCAGTCAAGATATGATAGCGATGGCAAGAATGAGACATCGATAATTGTTATTATATCATAATATAGTGTGTCCTTATCAATTGCTGGAAGTTTTGTAGCATCAATGTGATCTTGGGCCAGCGCCACTTTCGCTATCCGTATTATTTTATACATTAAAATTGAATCAAAGTGCAATGAGGATCCAAGTGTTACCAGCATTGGAATGGCAACATCACGTAATTCAAGAAAGTTGTTAACTTGTTTTGGAGCTAAAGGATTTTCATGCGCCTTTACGGTTTTCCCTTGTATTTTTCCCATCTTCCAATTACTACATACAAAAAACACATTATGTCTATTAGTAAATGGATTTGTAATAAAATTCTTACGCTCTGTATACTGGTTCTATGATAATATGCAATAATTTGCAAAGTGCTAATGCAATTCGTTCATGGCTCAGCACATAATGATCGGGCAATCGATTAATTAATAACTTAGCATTCTCCCAATCGCCTATCAGAATTAGTGCTTCACATAAATTCAATTTTTGATTGATTTGATATTTCTCCATTGGATTTTCTTTCTCCTCCACCACCTCCTCCTTCTCTTTAATCGAAATAATCGATAATTTGCGTACATAATCCTTGGCATCTTGCATTTCCTTATCCCATTCTTTTACCATAACTTTATCATCAGGTGTAAACTAAATATTTGATTAAATTATAAATTTTAGGGGATAAGTTAATAAATTTCTTACCCAAATATAAATATCTTCCAATGCAATGATTTTATGCTGTAGTAAATGCGCTGTTAAAATATATAATGATTGTGGCACAATTTCGGAACTTTTTTGCAATGTAAACTTTGAACCAAGAACTTCCGATATTGTTTTCGCATCGTTCATATATGACTTGATTAATGGTATAAAAAGATAAGCGTTTTCTGGTTTGTTTTCAAAACTTTCTAATATTACATCTAGAACCCTGTTTGGATCCAAATTAAAACATCCTACAAGAAAATAAACAATCAAAATCAATATTTGAATAACAAAACAAATGCAATTACCTATAAGAGATTGTACAATATCCAATAATTCCACATGTGTTACATTTTTAGGAAACTGTTGATTCAATTCTGTTATCAATTTGGCAAAACCTTCACTCTCCTCACGAAATAAATTAAATTTTCTTTGTTTGTAGCTAGAAATGAATATTAGTGTTACTCAAAACCTTACAACAATCGATGATAAAGGAAGTCTTTTAACACTTTTTTAATCTAAGCGCCTCAAATACATGCATTAATGTTTTATCTTTCATTTTAATGCCTTCATTAGCGCTATAAAATAAATCAATTCCTTCCATACTTACTATAATTTTGTTTTGACTTTGATAAATTTTGTATAAAAGTTTCTATTATTTAATATTCCAACTTGTTCAAGTGTATCAATATCCAGACGTTCCTTGAGTAATTTATCAGATAAGAATTTTTCGCATTCCTTAACGATGTAACAGAAATTTTTGCGTTCTCTAGACTCTTCGTTTTGACTATCTGCTGTTTCTGCATCGCTAATATTGAATATATCTAATATTACTGATGGTATATCATTGTGTAAAGCAGCAGTTTCTTGTAGAGTGCTTATCACTGCTTCTTTCTTAACAACACCATGTATTCCATTTGAGATCAATTCGTTTATGTAACCAGATAGTTTTGTAAAGTTTCCAGACTTATCGAATATTGGACTTGTTTTGTCTTCTTTAATAAGTTGTGTACATATTTTGGTGCTGAAAGAAATATTGGTAATAAAATAATTGTAAGTGAATATCCTATAATATTAACAGATCACGCTTTAATATTTACTGAAAGTCTGTTTGTTAAAAAGCATGCAGTTATTAATGACAGGAATTATAATGTATACGCTGTATACAATACATAGAAAACTAACGCTTTAAATTATAGATGTATAAATAATTTTATAAATACTTACAATTCGGTTTTTCCTGATTTATCCCAATTTTCCCACATTTCTGTAGGCAAAACATCAGCCATTTTAGCGCTTTCTTCTATCAGTAGCCTTCAATTTATGACAAGGTGTGACAAGGGAATTTTATTTCTCTCGGTTGGTACGATACCTAATATATATGTAAAAATTTAGAAAAATTAAAAAATTATCTAAATTTAATAATATAAATGCTTCTTTTCCTTAATATAATAGTTTTAAATAAAAAATTATATAAATTATCATATATTGAAGAAATAAATTTATGCAACCAACTTTACGTGAAAGTGTGTCATCGGATGCATATTATAAGAAAACATGGCTAGTGAAAAGTGCATCAAAAAAATTAATAAAAAGCAAAGAAAGAGTCAAAATGTTGTAGAAAAAGAAATTGGAATAAAATGTTGTTCATTTCCTACAAATGTAAATCAACTATCAACCAACTACCTGGTATAATTAATGCTAAACATTTCTAGATTCTTGTAATATCCAATGCTGGATTAGCAAATGGCTTATCGCAAGAGACAATTTATAATAATTTCAATAAATATGGTGAAATAAGCAACATCATTATGATACCAGGAAAATCATCATGTTTTGTTGCATATAAAAACGCGAACGAAGCTGTAATGGCGTTCAATGAACTGAATGGGAAATTATGCATCGCACAAGACGAAAAACCTATTTATTTAAATTACACAGAAGCAATTCCTACATGCCATATACAGAATTTCAAAGAGAAACCGCCAGGTTTGATAATAATCGAAAATTTTATAACTGAAAATGAAGAGAAAGATTTAATAGCATTAATAAAATTCAACGAATGTGATGAGAATTCGCTGATGAAACATCGACAAGTTAAACACTTCGGCTATGAATTCCTATACGACATTAATAATATAGATCTAGATAAGCCATTGGAAGATAAAATTCCAGAAAATTGCTTGAATTTGTTAGCAAAACTAGAAAATTACGGAATTGATTTTACGCCTGACCAATTAACTGTTAATCGTTATGAACCTGGGCAAGGTATACCCTCTCATGTGGACACACATAGCGCCTTTGAAGGTCCTATCTTGTCTCTATCACTCTTATCTGACATTGTAATGGAATTTAAGCACTTTGATGGAAGACATTTATCCGTTTTATTGCCAAAAAGATCGTTAGCAATAATGAACGACGAATGCAGATATGATTGGATGCATGGAATCATTCCACGCAAATTAGACATTGTACCATCATCGAATGGCATTACAGTAGGCAAACGCACTACAAGAATATCATTCACATTTCGTAAATGTCGTCGCGGCGAATGTAAATGCAAATACGAACAAATGTGCGATTCGTACGCAAAACGCAATTCACAAAAGGAAATTAATGATATTGAAGCAAATCAACTAGAAAATCTTCATGTGCATGATGTTTATAATAATATAGCATTGCATTTTAGCGATACGAGGCATAAACCATGGCCGAATGTTGTTAAATTTCTGAATAGCCTACCATTAGCTTCAATCATATTGGATGTTGGTTGTGGAAATGGTAAATATTTAGGAGAGAATCGTAATATATTCAATGCATGTAATATATTAGATAACAATTTATTTAATACTGATTTTAAATACACTTTTAGATTGGTTGTGATAGCAGTTATGGATTGCTGAATGTTTGCAAGGAACGTTCATTCGAAATTTTCACATGTAATTGCTTAAACGTTCCATTCAAAGATGAATCAGTTGATGGTGTTATATCAATTGCAGTCATACATCATTTAGCTAACGAAGTAAGTTGCATTAATAATAAAAGCCATTTATTATAAATAATTCCATTTAGAATAGAAGATTACGTGCAATCAATGAAATTATAAGAATTCTAAAAGTTGGCGGGAAATGTTTGATTTATGTATGGGCAAAGGATCAAAACAAAACAGAAAAATCAAGTTATTTGATGCAGGATAGGAAGAATCGGAAGCAGGATAGCCTATTGAGTGATGCATCATCAAAATGCCTTAATATCAGCGAAAATATCTCATTGCCAGTGCATACAAATCGTAAGCAATTTCAATATCAGGATATGTTAGTGCCATGGAAATTGAAACAAGAAAATCATATCGGAAATGAATTTTTACGTTTCTATCATGTGTTCGATGAAGGTGAACTTGAGAAATTATGTTTGACGAATAGAAATGTGCGAATACTCGATAGCTATTACGATCAAGGTAATTGGTGTGTAGTGTTTGAGAAAATTGATGAATAAAATACTTACACGTAATTTGGCCGAAAAAAGTGTAATAATTCCTCGTAATTGTACTTCACTAAAATTTCCATTAATTTCGACACTTTTGATTTAACATTCATTCCTTTAAATTTATAATAATCAACATACAAATCAGTTACAATTCCTAAACATAAAAACAAATTATTATTAAAAAAACAAAAATGTTTAAATAAAATTTACTACCATGAAGTCGCTCCAAGTAAGCAGGCTGCTTATTAAATTCGCCTCTCAGGTCTTTCTCATTCGCAAGCAAATCTTGATACTTTTTTGTTAAATAAGTGACGGATTGTTCATCATTAATTTCCAATTCATTTAACGCATTGATTAACGCAATATTTTTACTCAATTCGGTATAATTGATTAATTTTGGATGAACAAGTTGCAGAACATGATTAATACTATCATCATTAACAACTAGAATCAAATTCTTATAAAAAATCAAGAAAAAAAAATATTTAAATCGAAACCTGCAATCACTTCAAATTTAATATTCTTTTTCGTTGCTTCTTTGCTTAAAAAGTCTTTTAATATCGATATCGTTGAAATATTATCGGATTTAAATGTTCCTTCACCTTTACTATAGAAAAATTGATTAGAAAGTGATTTGAGCGATTAATAATATAACGTACGTATATTTGCATTGCAAATAAGTTTCGAGGAATGTTGATTGAAAATTGAGAATTGTGTCTTCGTTAAAATTTGGTTTTTCAGGCACTTCGGGTAGGCAATTACTAATCCATGCATGAATTTCTGCTAAACTAAACGTACCCTTTATAGTTAAACTATTATAGGGCCTAAAATTATTGATTTAGCAAAGCAATCTTTATAAATTATACTTTAATAATTACTTTCCCTCTTCGAAGTGATGAATGCGCAGATGAAGCGATAAAGGTTTAATTTCATATTTTCGCAATTGTGAGAATTTCGGTTGCAGTAATGGCGTAACATACGCTTGCAGTACACCATACTGACCTTCAATTGTTCGTATTTTTACTTCCAAACGATTTGTGTTTATTTGACAACGATACGTTGCTAATAGATAATTTCCTTTCTAAAAAATACTTTGAATTATATCGATACATAACGTTGCATGTAGGAATTTAGAGAATTTACCTGCGGATCGGCTTGACTATAACTGACAACCGCTGAATTTTTCTCCACGTCCAATAAATCAATGGGAACATCACTTTGCAATAAAACATTATCAATGGCTGTAGGCACTTCAAGGATTAATGTATAAGATGCACAACTTTTTGATAAAATCATCTAAACAAAACAAAAATAGAAAATTATTAGAATTAATTCATTTTTACGAACTGAATCTTTCATTTTTAAATTAGGAATTGCTGAAAATTCATCTAGGAAGCTATGCGTTAATGATTGGTATTTTTCGCGTTCTTTTGTTAAATTATTCTGTAATTCTTCAATTTCATGCCTACAATTTAATTGTTAAATGTCTAATTAAACAGTTTCTATATGATTGAACCTAAGTTTCATGATTTTCTGGCTTGTATCGATTGAGAAAATGTAATTTCCATTTGCACTGTCACCTTCAACATTCTTATCAGTGCTTTCAGTTGTTAGACCGAAAACGCGTCCTGTGTACGTTGAAACAATAATCTCATCGAAGCCAGGACTTGCTACAATTCCGCATTGTATCGAAGTGACACTTTCATTACAATTCTACAAGACAAACAAATTAATCTCCATGAACTTCTAAATTGATGATTAATTACGTAATTGTATATTAGTAAAGGTTGATCGAAATTATCGCAAATATTTATCGTATACACTTCAATATTTCCATCACTTCGTCCAATAATTAGATTATCCACACCATCTCTAGTAAAATCGTAGCTATGTAAGCATGAAATGCTTCCCGTATTTAGATTATTCGATAATAACCAGCGATCAAATGTGTGCGATCTAAAATGGCGAATTTTTATTGAAGAATAATTGGAAATGAAATGGAATAGAACCTTTGAAAATCTAGGACGCCTACTTTACCATCGGCGGTACCAAATATCACGTACTTCTTACCATCCGCTTCATAAATGTGTAAAATTGTCGGCGAACTCTCCACCTCAATACTATGCGTAACACGTGCATGCTCCAAACTCCTAATCATTCTCCCTTCGCATGCAATTAATGAAATCAAGCGATGCGTCTGAAAAGGCGACTCTATCAATATTGAGATGTAATACAAAATGATTGCTATTACTTTGTCGAGATATAAAGCAATAACATCAACAATTCGATCACCGCATAAATATGAGCCAATATCTTTGCAATCTCGGTAGTGATTGTAAACATGCTTTCCACATATGAATAAATCATTTCCTAGTACATACCTTAAAGCATATTTCGAGCATTAGAATTTATCATTTTACATTGTTACATTATAACATACATTGATGTTATTTGTTCCGTTAAATTCGTATCGAAACTGATAAATAATTTTCCTCTTTTTGTGTATCCCCTTATCTCATTCTCCGAAGCAATAAAAATTTTATCATAAGACGTACCTAAAACACCTTTTTTTATTACGAAATAGTGAAATTCTATATGGAAATTAACCATTTTCGCCTGCTAATTGTAACGACGTACATTTAGCGCCTGGCAATGTCTTAAAATGCATTTGAACATCTTCCTTTTTAATTGAAAATACTTGTAAAATGCCTTCCGTGTCAGCAACGGCAATCTGAAAACAATTCAATTAATATTTATTCGTTAATTTATTTATTTCTACTCTTTGCTGTTCATTTGGTCCCTCTTTTGGCAACAATTTCATGCAATTATTTGTATTTACACCAATTATTGTATAATCAACTCTCGTTAGCTCTAATTCCATATTTATTTATATATAATTTAACTTTTGTATGTATTAAGAAATGCGACTCCAATTTAAATGGAAATTGTTAAGTGAAAAGTTCTAATTGGAAGATCAATATTCAAACGTAGCAACAACAAAATACAAACATTATTTATGAATCAATTTCCTATCAATACATATTATAAAAATAAATATGTAACAATGGGAAAGTGAAGAAAGTTTGCATTTTTAATGATGTTATTGCAATAGAAATTGTTTATTAATAATTATTAACAATTAGAATTGGTAATTAACAATATCTAAAATGTAAATGAATTAATTCATTTAAATGAACAGATAAATAATGAAATGGGTGAAATACTATGGAATTGTTTAAACAATCGATATGAAAAAAGTTAAGCTTCATTTATAAGATTATTTTTTATTATTTTCCATAAATAATTAAATTTTTTATTCAAAATTATGAATTTAAATATTATTTATTATATAATATGAGTAAAATATGTAAAATATAAGTTTTTTAAATGAAATTTTTTTATGAGGTGAAGGAGGCTTCGTTAAGCAATTTAACCTCCAAACTTATCAATCATTATCAAAGCGCAACCAACGCAAATAATATTCTATTGCATTTAGAAATTGCTTGCATTTTAATCTATAATTAACATAAATAAATAATTATGCGTCAACAATAATTAAATAAAATAAAAGTGCTGTCACTTTCCAGTTTTGTTTGATTCGCTGTTTAGCAGTAATAATGAAATGTTCAAGCCGATTACATTGAAACGAATTATGTTATGTTAAGCAAGTCGTGCATAAAATAAGTACATAATAAAAAATATTATCAAAATTTCTCATATCATAGTGAGACATGTATAGGTTTTACAACACAAAAAAATCATGAAAAGGAACTTGGTGAAATTGTTAAAATATATAGCCCTTGCTGGTTTAACCATGTTATTTACTGTTGCCTCATTTCGATTGTTACGAGGAAATAGGCAATCCCAACCGAAACAGAATCGAATTCACGGATTTGAGGTTTGTTTTAAATGCATTTTTATTATCATGATGTTGCAAATATAGATTTTATGTGTTCGCAGAGTTTTATTGATAATGAAAAGATTGACTGGCATGATTATGAGGCCATCAAACGTGAATCCCTTCGACAAGGTATACAGTATCATGTATTAGTTCCAATAAAACTTCTTTTTCTTCCTAGGACGTGGTGAACAGGGAGCAGTCGCTTCTTTACGACCCAACGAAATGGATAATTATGAAAGTTTATTTAAAGTAAACGGTTTTAATG
Organism: Deinopsis erosa; assembly: GCA_027574845.2. Classification (NCBI taxonomy): domain Eukaryota; kingdom Metazoa; phylum Arthropoda; class Insecta; order Coleoptera; family Staphylinidae; genus Deinopsis; species Deinopsis erosa. Next base: position 32,057 of record JAODFZ020032305.1, read on the forward strand.
CTGCCTTAAGTGATAAAATAGCTTTAGATAGATCATTATCAGATATTAGACATCCCGGGTAGATAAAATTACATACTAACAATTTCAACTTTGTTTTTTATAACCTATATTTCAGATGTAAGAGTAAAAAGTATCTTAAACATCTTGGAACGGTTAGTGTTATAGTTCCCTTCCATAATGAACATTGGACGACATTACTTCGCACAGCCACCAGTGTTATCAATCGATCTCCCACGCATTTATTAAAAGAAATCATTTTAGTGGACGATTTTAGCTCGAAAGGTATACATTTTGAATTTCATAGGAATATTCATATATAATGGATGTTTTAGAATTTTCTAAGCAGAAATTAGATGATTACGTATCAGAGCATATGCCAAAAGTGAAAATAATTCATTTATCGCAACGTTCAGGTCTTATACGTGCTCGTTTAGCCGGTGCTAAAATTGCCAAAGGTGATATTTTAGTATTTCTCGATTCGCATACGGAATGTAACATAAATTGGCTTCCACCATTAATAGGTTGATTTATATGAACATATTAAGCGTAAAAGTAGATTAAAATTCATATTATTTTAGAACCTATAGCGCAAAACTATCGCACTTGCGTATGTCCCTTCATAGATGTCATACAATTCGAAACATTCGAGTATCGTGCACAGGACAATGGAGCACGAGGTGCATTCGATTGGGAATTCTATTATAAACGCTTACCTTTACTGCCAGAAGATTTGGAATATCCAACCGAACCATTTAGGTAGGTTACTTTCCATTCAATTAATAGAAATTCTTTGTAAATAAAATTGTAGAAGTCCTGTAATGGCTGGTGGATTATTTGCAATTAGTGCAAAATTCTTTTGGGAATTAGGTGGCTATGATGAAGGTTTAGATATATGGGGCGGTGAACAATACGAGTTGAGTTTTAAGATTTGGATGTGTGGAGGGCAAATGGTAGATGCACCATGTTCACGTGTCGGTCACATTTATAGAAAATATGCACCGTTTAAGAATCCTGGTGTTGGCGATTTTGTGAATAGAGTAAATTTAGTAGCATCTAATATACCAATTAAATCTAAACATGTTTTTTTAGAATTATAAAAGGGTGGCTCTTGTATGGATGGACGAATACGCCGATTATTTGTACATGCGAAAGCCGAATTTGCGTACAATGGATGCGGGGGATGTGACGAAACAAGTTGAATTACGTGAACATTTGAAATGTAAAACTTTTAAATGGTTTATGGAGAATGTCGCCTTTGATTTACCACTTAAATATCCCTTAGTCGAACCGGGAGATTTTGCTTCAGGAGAAGTTAGTTATTTCACCTCGAAAACAAAACTTTTCACTAATACGATCCACATTTTAGATAAGAAATTTAGCTGTGCCCGAATTATGCGTCGATACGCATTTTAAGCAAAGAGATGGCGTTGTCGATGTGTCTGAATGTGTGAAAGGTAAAAAGAATGCGAATAGCGAACAGGAATTTGTTTTAACATGGCACAAAGATATTCGACCGAAAAAGAAAAATTTCTGTTTCGACGTCTCTGAATATACAGAAAAAGCAAAAATTACTTTATTCCAATGTCACGGCAGTCAAGGAAACCAACTATGGCGATATGATGTTGTACGTAATATGCATATGTGTATTGATTGATTGATTAATGTAATAATTGAATTAATTAGGAGAAACAATGGTTGGTACATGGTAAGAATTCACGTTGCTTGGATTGTGATCCCGGCAGTAGACGATTATACGTGAGCAGTTGTAATGATGCAACGAAAACACAACGCTGGCGAATAGAAAATGTTAATTTGACAATGATGGCGAATTGGGAAAGTATTGGAGTTGCTTAATTTGTGTATTAATTTGTTTTTGCCAAGTTCGATAATTTCTAATTACGTGTACGTTTGTACTTAATAATTTTAGTGTTTGTGATTGTAAGAGCTTGCCATTATTATTAATTGAAATTCATTTCATATAATATTATTATACAATAATATGATTTTTATAACTGTGATATAAATATTTTTATAAATATATTTTGGATGATGGAATTGCATGATACATAATTATCTTTAAAATAGATTCGAAAAATTGTATAAAATGAATGTTACATACATAATTGAATAAGAAATTGTGCCAATTACAATAAAGAATTTTTCAAAATGATTGAGTGACTCTTCTTAGAGAGGGAGAAATGATTAATTAACGGGCACGGTTTATTGAAACTTAATTGGGAAGATTAAGCTGCCTCATCTATTTTTATACAATATTTCCTACAACGAAGTTAATACCATTTTATGAAATATTTATGAATGCATTCATTAAGATTACATTTGATGTAAAATTGAACAATATTTTAACACTCAAACATTAATTAATTATTAATTAACAGATGCGAACAACTAATGCTTTTCATTATAAGAAAAAATATTTAATTTAATCATCAGATAGTTAGAATTTATGATTGAAATATTAAATGAACGCAGGTAAGATATAATTTTGCTTTGTAAGCTGGTTTTTAATTTACCATTCAGCTAGAAACAGTTTTTTTTGTCTCAATCAATAATTCGGCAAAAAAATGGATAGTTCCACGGAAATATCATAGCTAGAATAAATGAGTAACTCCTGTTGCTCGACTTTCGTTCTCCATTTTACAATTAGTTCATCTTATTTATTTTGTTGCGATAATTAGTAATATATTCAGGAATATATGAGATTATAACTCACTTATAAAATATTTAATAGACCCTCTCATTACGACAGTCGTTAACACAATATATGACACTGTATTTTATTTTACAATTAAAAAAATTGAGGTGTGGTCACCACACGACTTTCATTTACAAATTTTCGACTATCCGTCACTTTTGACACATGCATAACCATTTTTTAATAACTGTCAGCTGTCTCTGACAT
>JAODFZ020032312.1:0-14430 GCA_027574845.2 Deinopsis erosa
CTGAACAGTTGCTCAGAATACCAAAGATGGTAGCGAAGTCACGTGCCAAAAAGGAACGATTAAATTGCTTTGTAAGTTATTTAACTAACATTTCTATTGATTGAGTGCCATTTATTTTTAAAACAACATAATAATTATTCTAATATATTAGGAACATTGGTACAAGAATGCTGATGTCTCGATTCAAATACCTCATGTGTTCCTCCCGGTTCCAAACGAGCAAAATAATTTTAGCATTGAGGATTATTTGAATCATCAAAATGCTGGACAACCTCCCATTACAACAGAACCTGTAACACCACCACGTCGTGTATCAGCTGTTATTGTACGTATGTCCCTTGATAACGTTTCATTGGATCGCAATGAAAGTTCCAAAAGGAATGAACTGATGATTGAATGATGAATAGAGGTTTCGTAACTTGATTATCGTCGGTATTATATTTTGCAAAATGAGACTCCTAAAATATTTCATTCTATATATGTTACGCGCATATATGAAATCGCTCAATTCACGAAATGCGCAAATTTTTGCACAATTCGCGAATTGTTTAATACTCTTGTACAGTTAATGAAATGATTTTGAGGGACTTAGTTCGTCTACTTTTTGTTACCACAGGACTGTGATTCAAAAGAAAGACGAAGTGTAATTGTTTTAAAAATCAAGTCCTTTGTAATTCTTCATGTCATCCAAACAAAACATGTGATAATCATATGAATTAAAAACACTTTTTTTAAAATATTTTCTAAATTTTTTTTATGAATAGTCTAAATTTAAAAATAGTTTTATAAAAGATAGGTTTTTTAGTGCAATACTGCATATTTCATGAAATGGGAGGATATTCTGTATATATATAATACAAGAGTATTCAATTCACGAATTGTGTAACAATTTGCACACTTCATGAATTGAGCGATTTCATCATCTGCGCGTAACATATATAAATGATAAGTAGGAGCTCATTGCAACGATTTTTTTGTTACCTATTGTTACGTCTCTTTCATTAAGTAATCTTTAAAAAGATCGAATAGTTTTTTGTTGATCTCTTATTTTACAAAGCTAGTTGTGTTCTTGTCAAATGTAAATACTAACTTAAAAAAGTTTTAAAAATGTTAATTTGTTAAAAAAATTTATTTTTAAATATTTATATGTATATCTACGGTAAATTATTCATCTTTTAATTATAATGTAAATTTGTTGTTGATCTTTGTAAGATGTTATTTAGTCGTCCTAGAATAAGTACTTATAATATTCCAATATTAAGAAAAAAACATTTGTGATCTTATAATAGTCAGTACAATCGGCTCTCTTAGCTAAACAGTATTAGATCCAACGAAAAGAAATGTAGAATCTTAAAAGCTCAACAGAATTTCAATACAAGTTCCTATTGTCACTAAATATTTACTAATAGTTATAATTAAGAGCCGATGTATCCATGCTAGAGATGTAGCGATATTATTATTGTGATGTAATTTTCTCGATAAGTTTTTTATATTTAATTACAATAAGTAACATTGTAAAGCTTGAAAGCATAATTTTTAGACTGCAATAACTATGTTTGTAATGAATTTAATAATGTTAGTCATATCTTAAGTAGCTAATGTAACTCCATTGCTTAATTTGTATAACTTGTTAATTTTTTGTATTACGTGCAATGGTTATAATCAAAACTAATAATGTAAGCTGCAGTTTTAATAAATAAATAAATGCAATAAAATTTAGTTTAGTTTAATGTAGTTAACTATGAAATAAGTGCAAATTTGTGATGTCACTTTCAAAAATTACTTAAAAAAGTCAATATTTATACCATAAGTATTTGTTCAAGTCATTAACATTGACTATAGATTAACAATTTGGTAAAACCCTTTAGCATTGGATAAATTTGTTTATTTAGACCAAGTGGGGATTTATATATAAATTGTTTTTCTTTAATAATTTCTATATTTATCAAGCCATCATGTGTAATTTAACTATATTCAAATTAATTTTGTTTATTTCTATTCTGTGCAACTTTCTAGGAATAGGAGGTATTAATTATAATTTAATAAAAGTGTTTACTATGATTACATAGTTTTTTTTCAGATGCGGATCGTCGATTGCGAAAAGGATTAATTAGTCAATACAATCCTGGTTATGGATATGCAGGATATCATGGCCAATTTGCACCTTACGCTTATCACCACCCAAGTGTGTATGGTTGTAAAAGATGTGGTGGTATCTATGGAAATGGATATGGATACAATCGATATCCTGTGGTACCATATCATGGACACCCGATAATTCCAAATTCGGGCTTTATTGGAGGTTCTAGTTCAGCATCAGCAAATGCTGGCAGTTTTGGCGGTCTTAGTCAAGCTAACAGTCAAGCGCAAAGCGAAGTAGCCACATTAAATTTAGGTCCATTACAAGCAACCTATTCGAAATCACAGGCAAATGCTAATTCGAACGCATTTGGAAAGTAATAACTGTATTTTTTTTATTTGAAATAAAATGATTTTTCAAATGTGTTTGCTTAGAATAAACTGAACACGTTGTCCAGGAACCGGTATTTTATTAAATAACGCATTTATTATATATTGACTTTAAATCTTGCGGTAATATATTCGAGGTCGGGAGTGGATAAGCAGAAATTCAAGTTTGTTTTAATCCAGTCTTGGTCCAGCTGCAGCACCGTTCTATTGACGCAAAAATGCATAAAATATTTGTCATTCTATTTGCAATTGTTCTTTTCTTGACAATAAGTCATTGTGCGCCCGTGGACAGTAAAGATTCACCAAAATCACAATGTAAGTTTTAATCAATTTTTTATAATTAAATATTCTAATAAACAGTTGTTACTTTCACTCATGCAGTGAATGCATTCGATACAACTTTCATAGATTATGTAATCGATATTTATTTATAGCTGCGTTCGGTACAGCATTTGATGAAATTGTCGTCGAATCGTCTTTAACTGTACGAAGAAAAAATGAGGGACGACAAGCACGAAACGAAAAGGTAGCAAATACAGCGAATATTTCTGCACAACAAAATTCAAGAACAAAACGTCAAAATACGCCCAGGTTTTTAAACAAAAAATGACTTTTACTATCATTCACTAAGATTTTCTGGATTTACAGGTTTTAGTCGACCAGAACTGAATAATTTTAGTGGGAGCGCGTCCAATGCCCACGCACAATCAAATAATGTTAAAGGAGAGTTCGGTTCATTTGGCTCATCTGCATCACATTCCCAAACGCAATCATTAAACGTTTCACCTAATGGATTAATGAATTCAGTTGCTTTATCAGGCACACAACATTATAATTTTCCAAATGATTTTAATATAATCGTTAATTTTGCTAATACAGGTAATGCAATAAACGGCCATTTATCAAAAAATTCGATTTCCAGTGTTGTGTTATCGCATCCTCAAGGAAAAACATATTTTTAATTATATTGCTATATATAATAGGTCGTTATAATTGTGTTGTAAATAAAAATTTTATACTACTATAAAAACTCAACGACAAAAAATTAGATTGAACTTCAAACAATTGTTCATATAATTAATAATCAATGTTATAAAAATGCGTACCTATATCAAAAGTGCATTTCCTTTTTCATTTATTAGCAACGTCACAATCGCTAGCATATAAATGTAAAACGAAATTTCCTTAATTGCATTTATTTCTATTTAAAATTCGATATTTTTAGCAGCATAGTTTAAAGAAATTATAAATTTTTAGTCCAAGGTCTTATTTTATTCAATTTGAAATGGTTTGTCATTGCAGATAAGAAAAATAACAAAAACCATCTGTGGTCTTTTGTTAGACAAATATCATTTGATTTTCGGCCAGTTCAGTTGTGATGTGTTGTGTTGTGCAGTTAATATCCAATTTATTATTTTACAATTTGTTACGGCGCAGATCAACAATAATCGGTAAGTTTTAATAATTGCTATTGATTGTTTAATATAATTATGGAGCTTTGTGTTGCTTGCGCATTACGTAATTTTTAATGCATTCATATATGCATCAATAGTCTATTATAATCAAATTTAATCGCAATGAATGATTTATAACATTTATTTATTTCGTATTGTTAAATTAATTTATATAAAAATTTGGAATCCTTAAGTATATTACCACACGTAAATTAATGACAATTCAAATGTTACCGCTCTACATAATCCTTAATTAATTTAAATCATTTAACCCAAAATGACGATACAACAAATAACAAAAAATAGGTGCAATCAGTCAATTTATATAATAAATGGAACAATTGATTTGCGTGATCGTGGATAGTCTTTGAATTCCTTTTTGTAATTTCTATGTTTGCCCAATGCCCAAAGTGTCATTTGATACATTCCAGCCGCTGCGAATAGAAGAGATGGAATGCAGCTCGTCATTATTGTAAATCCAAGCCATGCGCCATATTCGTAGGTGTAATTTGGGCATGAAACAAAGTTGAAAAGTAGTGTGAATGGATTCGATGTTGGATGAGGAATTTTACGAACTGTTGAGCCAGCTGGACGCAGATTCCTTAATAAAATGTGTATGCTGAGGTTACCCAATTCGCAAAATACGAATATCCCTAATCCTGCGAATACTTGTGCTAGGCAGGGTTGTGTAAAAAGGGGATGGTTCACATGATATGCCACATAGGCAGCAAATCCCCAATAGTATGAGCAGTTTTTGAATAAGTTTCGTAATGGCATCGTTCCATGGGAGAATCGGTGAATAAATAGCGTCTCGAATAGGCGTTTTGCGTAGTGAAAGCTCCAACATGCCCAAGCAATTTTTGCTCCGTAAGACAATTCGCCGGTACTTTGCCCATAAATCATTGAAGGTTGTGTAGCAAATAATGCATATACCACTAGAGGACCAAAATATTCCACTAGAAATACAATAGTCCATGAAATTTGCGGTCCTAGGTCTTTAACAAACAAGCGGTTTCCGTTTGCAAATCGTATTCTTGATATATTTTCGGAATTCGACATATCCTTTCCTTTAACATCTTCACGAATTGATTGCCGACTAATTTTCAGCTTAGGAACTTGATTTTGTATAGCTTTCTTCAAATCGGCAATTGTACATTTATTATCCACTTGAACTTTACATAGGGATTTATTTTTGACTGACAAAATTTCGATCTGCAACGTATTGAATATTATGAGTTGTTGTATTAAAAATTAGTTTTTTACTTGCCTCAACCATGACGATGCTAATTTACTATAATATTTTATAACATATACACGTCAACTCTATCTACACAATAACCGGTCACTTAAATTATTTTCAATAAGTATAGTTTTGATGACCTCTATTTATAATTTACATATCATTAAATTTCTATTAGACCAGAGCTGCCAACGTATTAAAACAAAACTAATTATTCAAATAGAATATATAATTTAACTTAATTATCACAAATTATAATAGATAAACCTTTATTTTAATAGAATTATATTTTTATTGATTTGGTATGGCCGAAATTCATATATTTTTGTTAAATTTGTATGACGTTTCATTGATACGAAAACTACCGAACTAACCATAGGCGTACCAAACAAAATTATTTTAAATATAAAAGAAATGTTATTTTATAATTAAAATTCCATATTTCAAATAAATAATATAATTTGATAAATTGGAAACTCATTATAAATAAATTAAATATTAGAATGACGTTTCATTGATACGAAAACTAGCGAACTAACCATAGGCGTACCAAACAAAATTATTTCAAATAAAAAAGAAATTTTATAATTAAAATTCTATATTTCATATAGAAATAATATAATTTGATAAATTATAAATTCATTGTTAAATTAAATATTAGAATGACAAAGTGGACAATATTTTCTGAATGTTAAATATTTTTCTAATGCGATGTGATGACATGTTTTGCAAATCCATTGCGAAGAAGTGCGATCCAATATTGGCTCCCCTGAAAGAATGCATGTTTGAAAATTGGTGGCACAATTTTCACAAAATGTGCTCCAATCATAAAGATCCTCATTGCAATTAAAACAAGACTTCTTCTTTGCATGTTGATCAGTTGGCTCATGTATACTAAATATATTAAAACTCAACTTGACGCATTCATTCATTTCATTTTCAGTTAACTAAAATAACAAAAATGTACAAAAAATCGTTAAAATTTCTTATTCAAATTACCGTCAATGTTTTAAGTTTTATGAAAGCCGTTGAACAAACTCCATACGCCTCATATTGGCAAGCAATTAAAGCCAAGATCGAATAAATTTCAAAATCATCAATATAATTGACATAGTCCTGTAACTTGTATGCAATATTCATAGCTTCTTTTAATTTATTTTTATACAATTGCTCATGTAATAATATTAAATAATGATAAGCTTCAGCTCCTTTCCAAATATTATCATTATATTCTAAATTTGCATCTGCTGATTTATAATTCTCTGATAATAAAGCAGCATAAACAAATAGCTTTTTAATCTTAATTAGATCAACATTAGAACGCTTTGTTTCATTCATCGTCAACTAAAACATAATTTTATATATAAAATATAGAAATTTGTAAGTATTTTTATTGGAAATACTTTTAAAGCTAACTCAGCAGCATTTGTGTAATGTTTAGCCTGCACATTAATCTCAACTGCGTTTGCCAGCATATTTCTTTCCACTAAATGTGCCGTATATTTTTTAAATAACGCACTAATTTGCGGTAAATCGTATTTTCTTGCCAATTCAATCGCTTGGTCCCATTTGTTATGTAATATGCATAAATCGACAGCTGCTTTAATGTTCCCTAACTGAAAAATTAAATTTTAAATCTGCTTTGTAATTTAAAATTATTTTTTTTACTTTAATTAATGCTTTGATTGCTACAGTGTATACAGCGTCAGCTGCAAACATATCAGCAATATTTTGCAGTAAAGGATCACCTTCCGGTAGAGTTTCAATCATTTCCTCTAAAGATTTATAATCTTCCAAATGATAGTAGCATTCAATCATTTCAGCACGATTTTTAGCAAATTCGTAATATTCAACAGCAGCCGACCAATTATTGAAGTGCGAAAAATAATCGGCTGTTGAATTGTAGGCTATTTCGAGAACCAAATCAGGCGCTGATACTCCATTTTTCATAATTTGTATAACACGAAACCAATCGCCTAACGTCTGTCTTAATATCAACGCCAAATCCCTTCGATCTGAATCGATGTAACATTTTTCAGCTTCATCGAATTGCTTGAAGTATGTTGCAATGCACGCTTTTCGTATAGTGTCATTATTTATTCCATTTAGTTTTTTAACGAATAATATGCCGCAATAATCCAGAGATCGAATAAAAGCGGATTCTGCGACTGTTAAATTCACTTTTTTAAGAGCTGCTTCAGCTAATAAACGCCTGAAATTAAAGGCATAAATTTTTTTAGAAATAATTAATATTATTTAGAAACCATAATCTGGGATGAGGATTGTCTTCAATAAATTCAGCAGCTTCATTAATACCAACTTTTTCGAGCAATTGTCTCGTATCACGCAAACTTTTAACTTCTAATTTCAATAAATGATCTTTACTTGGCTTTTCTGGATTTTCCATAACTTCGTCTAATAGAATAGCTTCAATTTCCAAATCCTTTAAACAAATTATTTATTTATGAGCACAAAGTTTTGGGAGGTGATGTACTTGAAAGTTGCACAAATATCCTGAACTTGAAATAGGTTCTTCTGGATTAACGCCTTTAAAGATATACATTCTCGTTTTCTCCATAATCGCCAATGATTGTGGATTATCACTAGCCCAGCACATCGCCCAAACATCTTTACGCTCCAATTTCTCCGCATTTTGATTATTGCGTGCTATATTTTCTGTTAAATCCAATACAGTCATAACACCTGACACATCAATAATTGAAATGCGCCTATAAATTATTCACATCAATACAAAGCAGATACTAATATATTTAATTAATACGTTGAATTGCAATTAATTGCCATTTTATGGGGCCGCGTTGTCAATTTATATCGATTACATAATGCTGAATGCGGAAGGGCATAATGCTGTAAAACACCTGATTCTCTACCAATAATTAATGCCCTATCAGAGCATGTTATGCAACATATTGCATCGGTTGTGGGATGAGTACTAACAGACACTTCTGCATTTTGTTCCAGATCCTGTATCACTTCAACAGCTCCTGAAGGATTGTCATCAATATGATATAAACGACTTTTCATGCGGTGAGCTAAAATCATTTCAATTAATTTTTATTTTTAATAATAACATTTCCTTACTTAAAATGCCGTAAGATTTTGGTGTTTTATATTGCCACATTAAAAAGTTGCTTTTTGAAGCAGCTATCACATGTGTTGAATTGATAGTCACATAAAGAGGTTCAATATCAACATATTTGCCTTTAAAAAAATATTATAGACTAATTATTTTTATTAATATTCTTTATTTACCGTCAACGGGAGTTCCTAAAGTATTACAAAGTAATAATCCATATTGTCCTACACTTTCTTCATTATCAGACTTTGTAACTAAAACACAATGATCCCCATATGCAGCTATGCCTAATAATACTGGTACATATCGTGAATGACACTAAAAAATAATTTTAATTTATATAAAATCGTATGCATATTAGAATTTACTTGATTGTTTGTTGTATCCCAAAAGGTAACACAAACACCTGCCTTTTGTGGCCTGCATGATGTATAAACAACAGTTTTCTTGAAATAGCACCACTTATAATCGGGACGTATATTTGCAAAATATACATATGAATCGACTGCTAAACCAACGCGTAATGATCCACCTTCCCATACACAACATGATATTGAATGTCCAGGTACTTTCAATGTACGCAAATGCTGCAATTAATTAATAAATTAAGTACTAATTTAGTGAGCACTTTTTTATTAAATATTTCTATACATACATCGCCAAATGGACTATAAAACTGCACCGAATTGCATTCTTTCTCTCCATCAATTTGCCTTCCAGCAACCGCCAATAATGTGCCATTATGATTCCAACTGCAATAAACAGCAATCATGCAAGTATCCACCACAGCTGGATCTGTAATAATAGTCATAGAAAATATTAAAGTATACTAATTCAGTTAAACATACTCGGATCACTTTCACTAGACATTAGTTGCATTCGACCATTTTCATAACAAATTGCTAAACACGGACAAAAAGCATGCATATAACCATGTTTACCGTTATACCAATCTAATCCAACGACCGGTACATTATTATTTATCATATCCAAGCATTGAATTTCCAAACGCATCTATGCAAGCAATTAAAAACATATTCAAGCATTTTCATTACATTTTACATACCACAAAGTTTCCCTGATTGTCATATAAATGAACCTGTCCGTTATGTAAGCTAAAAAGCAATAATTTCCCATCGGGCGACCATTGTACACCTGATAATTGAACTCCTTTCAATTCCTTGCCCCAAATTCGATTTCCATCGACTGAACCAACAATGACTGCTCCATCCTCGTAAATAATGCAAATTTTTAAGCCATCGTAACTCCATGACATACCCACAACAGTCGATTTTTTTCTGTTATTAATCATTTCCTCATACCTAAAATTTCTATTACATTCACATCAATTTTTATTGATAAATTCCTTACCAAGCGCCTTTATACAACATCCACACAATTATCACCCCATTCTGGTCACTGGTTGTTAGTTTTTTATGTGATTCGTTCCATGTTATCACTTTAATTGTTTCTGTGTGGCCTTCCAATGTCTGGTTCATCGATAAATTGCTCGAAGCCGCCAAACCTCGCGTTTTAGCTCCTGTATCATTGTCATTTCCTATTCATTTAAATAATCTATAATAGACTAAACTTCTTAGTCTTATAACATACCTGCATCTAATTTTAATACTTTTAGTAATCCCTCTTCGCCCCCAACAGCAATATAACCGTCTTCTTTATTCCATGCTATGCAATGCAATCTAGTATTGTTCGGAATTGCTATCTAATAAGAAAATAATATTTAAAAACATATTTAATTATAAATAAGATTTATAATACCTTTTTACTTAGGTAGATAAACATTTTACAGTTAATTACATTGGACAATGTTTATTTGTATACAAAACTTGTTGGCAAGGCAACGCCGATGACAATACAATAATCAAATCAAATAATATTTAATTAAAAAATATTTTGAAAGGTTAATATAATATTATTTAAAAATGCATCGAATATAGAAATTGAAATATGAAATTATTCAATAATTATTTAAATATTATAAATAATATTAGGTGACGTCTCATATCGAAAAGGCAAATTAAATAAATTCTTTGTTTTGTTAATTAATATAAAAAAACCGTTCACTTTTTTAGAATTAAAATATTTTATATAAATAGTTCTGCTAGTCGCGTATAGGTGGCCCAGCTTACGTTTGTATATTGGGTTGCCAGTATTAAAGTAAATTTAAAGAAAAACGAATTTTAATTTATCTAATTGGCATGATCCATAATTATTGCGTTAATATTAAAACAGTAATTAAAACATTTCCTCATAAAAGACTACCAATAATATAATTTCTGATTAAATTCTATATTTTTGATCAAGTAGTACATAAAAAAAAGTGACGACTATGACAATTAAAATAATATATATCAAAAAGTGACGTGTTCACGCGTATGAGAATTAAACTAATATTTTCATATATAATTTGAGTAATTTTAATACTTGCGAAGTGTAAATAGGGAATAAAGTGTGTATTCTGTTAGAGACTATAACGAATATTCGTATTTCCCGCTTGTTCCGTTGTGGATGCGCAAAAAGCTCCTTGTCTGGTGGGGCCAGAGCAACCACACCGTATACCGTATCGTGGCCGTGATACTGTTGTAGATAATTGTAATGTCTAAATCGCCGCTAGAATTCTACAATTTTTGCCAATATTTGTAAATACGTGCTAATAATAAATTATATTTAAACATCAGTTAAACCACATTGTAATAATCATGGATAATGTACTAAATGTAGGATCAAGTATCAATATTAAACGAACCGATGGTAAGACTAACGTTTACTTTCATTACATTATTCATTAAAAAAAAATGAAAAACGTGAAAATTATCTAGCATAAATAGCGTGGTAGATTGGGAAAGGTCAATGAAAATTTTGACATAATTCTATCTTAACGTTTTCTTTCGTTTAATGTTTGGTTTAAAAGCGTAGGTGATGAACATTGATTTTTACACACGTTTTGCCAAACATGTAGTTTGTTAGGGACCGGCTGCTAACATTTTCCAACAGACCAACTGTCGACTTTACTTCAATAACAGATTCATTTCCTCAATACACACACACCACATGAATATAATTAATCATAACATTTTCAAGTAGATCTCTTTAGTTGAAACAAAACTACAATATACCATTCAAAAGAACTGTTCATTTAAAAACATTTTAAACATGGGAACATTTCAAAAGTATCATTTCGAAATGTATTTTTATGTGCTAATATTATTCTGTAATTAAAACAATGTTTTTCAACCTATAAATTCAATTATAAGATAATAAATTTTATAGCGGAAAATTTAACTGTTTGGTTATGACAGTTTATGTTTGGATAGGTTATGTTCGATTTCATTACGAATGTCATGCTTATAGGTTATGTTCCTTATTAATAAATAATGTCCTTTTCTCATTCTATTTTTAGCGAACTAATTAATCTCTATTTAAATCGAGTGTTAGTGAACTTGAAAGAATTATTTTCGTTACTATACATTGTCTTTTTAGAGAATAATTATTAATTGTATGCTTATATGATTCATTCTATGTGGAAAACATTTATTGCGGACGTAATATTTAACGATTTTTTAACGATTGGATTTATATAGTACTACTCAATACACATGCTGCTGGTATTTTAAAATTATTTATTAATGTAAAAATCGATTTTGAAACGCATTCATACTATGAAAAGGCATCGAATAAAATTAACGAACTTTTAATTCAAATTTATCTCATACATAACATAAACAAATTATAGTTTATATAAGTTGAATTGATAACAGATTTTGTTACATAATTTAAACAATTGATCAGTTAAATAGCGGAAGTTAAACGCTTTTCAAAATCTTTTCATCGAATTTTTCATCAATGTCGTGAACAAAATGTTTTGTTTCTTTATTCTTCATTGATTAAATGTAATTTATTACACGACATCGACGCACCAATCGTGTGAACTATCTTTTCAACATCACTTATTTCATTTTTATAATAAAATATAGTAGTAGAAAATTCTTTTTGGTAATTAAATAAAATAGATGTAAATTTTTGAGATATTGTAATAGGTGACGTAAACCTAGAGATTTGAAGCACGGATTCCTTATATGGACCCTTCATATCGACTTCGAGGTCGACTTACCTTAAATCAACATTTTGCATTGTACTTCGCGCTAAAATAAAATTTTTTAATCAGTTTTTATATATCATGTCAAATAAGCATCAATTACTTATTATATATATTTTATTTTTTCTAGAAAAGAAACATGCATATGGTTTCTAAACACCCACTGCTGTTATTAACAAACAATCAATTCGTATCAAAAGTTTCTCTTTTTGTTTATTTGTTTGTTCTTTTATTTTAATTACAGGAATCATTTTCTATTCCTATCGAATGTAATTATATCTAACAATTAATGTTAAATTGTCAATTCATAGTTCTCAATTGGTTGCTCAATTGGTGTTTACTCAATTAGGAAATTTGGCCACTAAAATACTAAATAGCGTAGAAAATAATTTTAAGATGTGTTTTGCGTAATGACCAACCAAAGTGAGTACTTTGATCACATTGATTTTTAAGTGGTCGTCTGGTTTATTAATATTGTAATGTTTGTAATCAAAAAGAAAAAAAGATTATTGATTTTATCATTTTTTTCTGTATGTTTCAGGACGAGTACATTCGGCAATTGTTGCTGGAATTGATCATGTTTTGCGTTCAGTTACTGTTGAATGGTTCGAACAAGGAGAGACAAAAGGCAAGGAGGTTGATATGGCTGCAATAGAATCTCTCAATCCTGACGTTGTAATAACGTCACAAGATAATATTAAAAATGATGTTACCCCCTTCAATCAAACATCCAGTTTACAGCGAGTAAGTTAAATTATTTTTTTTAACAATAACTAATGTATGGTACCTGGCACATTGAAAATTCATTATTTTCTTTTCAAATATGTTATATTGATTTTGGCAACACCTGATGGGAATTCTTTAGAAAAAAGTTCACATCAGAGTTTATTGCGAAAGTGACTAACTTTCTGAGCGCATTAAGGTCTGTTTTTTCTAATGCTTAATCAATAGTAATTTTCGGTCATTTTTTATTTTATT
Organism: Deinopsis erosa; assembly: GCA_027574845.2. NCBI lineage: Eukaryota > Metazoa > Arthropoda > Insecta > Coleoptera > Staphylinidae > Deinopsis > Deinopsis erosa. Next base: position 13,356 of record JAODFZ020032312.1, read on the forward strand.
CGCTGTCCAACTTTTCTCGCATAATAATCATTTAGTTCATATTTGTGTGTTGATTCAGTGCTGAATGTTGTGTACATGTATTTAGTGTTATATAAAAAAGTCTCAACAGAAAATTTTTTTCTTGTAATGCTGCAAAAAAAGGATTCATCTGCATCGTCAGAAGAAGAGAGTGTTCCAATGGCGCATTCTGGTCGCTACACTCATAAATTAGATGAAAGTGATGATGAATTTAATAGTAATCAAATGTCTCCTGATTCTACCACTCTTTCGGTACTCATAATAACAGAGATTCGTTTAGGTTTTAGCGAATTTGTTATTTCTATAATATACTTTTGTTACAGAATCCATCGAGGCAGTCAATCATTACAAACACTGATAATAAAGCAACAAACGGTAAATTTATTATTATTTATTCTTAATTAGCTTTTCATTGAGATGTCGTTATTATAGGGTCTATGCGATCGACTCGATCTCATGCACGTTTAACACAGTTTCAAAATAACGTACCACCAGCAACAGAAAATGTACAAGCAAGTTCACGAGTCACTATTACTCAAGTAAATTATTACTCTCCATCATCTAATATAGATTTAATAACATATTCTGTTTTTTCTGTTGCCTATGTAGAATTCAAAACGTACTAATGTTGTTAAAGAAGTTGAAAAGTTAAAGAAAAATCGAGAAGAGCGGCGACAACGACAAGCTGAAGAAAAAGCCGAAAAAGAAGCGTTCATGCAAATGGCACCTGGCAATCCTTATTGGGAACTGCTAAATATGATAATGTAAGATTTCATTTTTCTATTTAAAATGGAAACGCGTTATATCAAATTCGCTTATATCGAAAACTCATTAACAAAGTTCACCTCTCGGTCCCGGGCGCTTACAATATGTATAATTTTTGGATCCCCTGAATTTCATTGTATATTTTCAAAAATATTAATATTTCAAAAAAAATCATAAAAAATTAACCTATTAAAAACTATGTTTTTAAAACTCTCTCTATATTTCATATATCATAAATACAGTGACAGATCATTTTTAGGTTAATTGTCAAAACTGACAAATCTATTATGAC
>JAODFZ020032352.1:0-11161 GCA_027574845.2 Deinopsis erosa
AAATTGTAGAAAAATAATAATATTTGTAGGAGTTAAATACAACGAAAAATTTAAATTTATCATTTTCGGCGCGTGCCCGCATCTTACGTCTCGCGTCCCTTTGCAGCCTAAGCCGACGGCTCTTATTCAACATCCCTACGTCACAATTTGGCTCCTCAGCCAACTCAGCACACAGCATATTTTACTAAACAAGAGTGATAAAGAGAAACCACAGATAGAGAAACAGAAAAACACACACAAGACGGTTCTGTCTATCCTTTTCTTAGAATTTGGTAGGGATGCTTAAGTGGCGACATCATACGGGTGTCAAACATTACACTCGGATCAGACGGCGCTCTTAAATTATGTGTATGTGTAGATTGCTTACCGTAGAAGCTGCGTGGTCCACATGTACCCACACCATACTGTCGTATCATCTTCTCCGCATTGTGCGCAATCAGCGGATGTCGAGCGAATCCCAAAAAATCGGTACGCTGCAAATTAATATACGTTTCATCATCATAAATCATCAACGATGTATCGATTTGCGTCTTCAATTCGGGGTCTATTAACGGTGCACTTTTATATTCATTAAGACGATGCTCTAACAACGACAAATCGTCTTTATTATCACTAAATAATAGATCAGTAATCAGATTGTATAATTTCAAGAAAAGTGACATTTCTCTCAATAGTCAAACAATTACATCTACATTGCTGCCAATATATTGCCACAATTCGCTTTTTTCACAGATTTCAAGCTATAGATTTCCGTCTCTGTCAAAAAATTGAGGTCTGTCAGTCAGCCGAAACGGTACAGGCGGTACACCGTTTTAAGCGGAGTTTCAAACCATTTTACTGGCTGGACAGTTCAAAAAGTTTCCGCTAAGATATTTTCATATGGCTTTTTTTTATAGCACTATACCAACTTTTTGATTTCTATTGTAATTTATCTTTATTGTTTTGTTTTCTTTTATACATAATTGACTGATATTTATGTCTGTGCTGTGATTTTAGTTTAGAAAACGATTTCTAATTGCCATCACCTCCTCCTTATGTATTTCTGCATGTAATGTATAATGAGTTGCCTATATACGATACATATAGATATACAGTGTGTCCCATCTAAGTATCTTTTTTATTTACGCACCGATTTGAATGGGGTTTTCACATTATTCAAACACTTTTACGTAAGCATTTCGAATATGCTAAGAGATTCACTTTTGTTTTATCCGCTAACGAGTTATTAACTGCATTTCGCTTATTTTAAATGTAAATGATATGCGAACATATGTTTATTGAAATGTGCATAAAAAGACGATTAATTAGATAGGTCACACTATATATATTGAATAGTGTCTATATATGATATATACAGTGTGTCCCATTTAAGAACTTTTTTATTTACGCACCGATTTGAATGGGGTTTTCACATTATTCAGACACTTTTACGTAAGCATCTCGAATATACAAAGCGATTCGCTTTTGTTTTATCCGCTAACGAGATATTGACTGAATTTTGCTTATTTTACATGTAACTGATATGCGAGCATATGTTTATTGGAATGTGCATAAAAAGACGATTAATTTGATAGGTCACACTGTATATATTGAATAAGCATTATAGATGGCGCTCACCAATTATTTTCGGTTTTCGTATAGCCGCTGAATTAATATCCTTCTTATTGCTAGCATTATTGCGAATTCACTTTAAACTCATAGCCTACTATGATATATTTTAAAAAAATTAATATTCATGGCCTACTAAATATATATTTTTTTTTTTTTAGGAAATATCCAAATAAATATGAGAGTATAATAAGCACATTGTGCGAGAATTTGGATACGTTGGATGAACCGGAGGCGCGCGCCTCCATGGTATGGATAATAGGCGAGTACGCGGAGCGTATCGATAATGCCGATGAGCTGTTGGATAGTTTCCTTGAAGGCTTCGCCGATGAGAATGCGCAGGTGCAATTGCAACTGCTCACCGCCGTGGTGAAGTTGTTCCTAAAGCGGCCGGCGCACACTCAGGCGCTCGTCCAACACGTCCTCAGCCTAGCCACTCAGGACTCTGATAATCCAGATTTACGCGATCGTGGCTTCATCTATTGGCGCTTATTGAGCACCGATCCCGCCGCAGCGAAAGAAGTCGTCCTGGCCGATAAGCCGCTCATCTCGGAGGAGACCGACCTCCTCGAACCTACGCTGCTCGACGAATTAATCTGTCACATTTCATCGCTGGCGAGCGTCTACCATAAACCGCCGACGGCGTTCGTTGAAGGCCGCAGCGCCGGTATCAGGAAGACGCTGCCGGTGCGTCAAGGCTCGTTGGAGGAGAATAATGCGGTGCAAAGCACAACGGCTAGCAGTTTAAGTGGTAGCGAAGCTACCGTCATACCGAATCAGGATAGTCTAATTGGGGATCTGCTATCGATGGATATTGGCGGCACACCATCCACATCTAATACGGGCGGCAGCGCCACCGCGAGCAATGTGGATCTACTAGGCGGCGGATTAGACGTTCTGGTAAATATTTGCACAAGATTATACATTACAAGACTTCCTATAGATTATACATTACGAGACACCCTGTAGATTATACATTGCGAGACACCCTGTAGATTATACATTACGAGACTTCCTATAGATTATACATTATGAGACACCCTGTAGATTATACATTACGATACACCCTGTAGATTATACATTGCGAGACACCCTGTAGATTATACATTACGATACACCCTGTAGATTATACATTGCGAGACACCCTGTAGATTATACATTACGAGACACCCTGTACATTATGAGACACTCTGTAGATTATATATTACGGGTGCTCCTGTATACCTAATATCTAAAAGACACGCCCACTTTCGGTGTAATTCAATCTTTCAAGGAAATCTGTCGGTGAAATGACAGTTCTCATTAAAAATGCCTGTTTTGCTTATATTTTAATGGTTTTTTTTTAGCTTGGAGGTGATATTGCGCCTGCACCCAGTACCACAGGCCTTCTAGGCGACATATTCGGTCTCACTACCACGCCAACCATGTACACGCCACCGAAAACCTGTTGGTTGCCTGCTGAGAAGGGAAAGGGAATGGAAATATGGGGTACATTTTCGCGTCGCAATGCCCAGCTCTCAATGGATCTTACCATCACGAATAAAGCGATGCAAACGATGCACTCCTTCGCCATACAATTCAATAAGAACAGTTTTGGTATAGCGCCCGCAGCGCCATTGAGCATCGGCTCCATTCAGCCGTCGCAAAGCCTAGAAGCCTCACTCTCGCTGAACACATCGGGCCCGGTGCAACGTATGGAGCAGCTGATGAATCTGCAAGTCGCCGTCAAGAATAACGTCGACGTTTTCTATTACGCTTGCACCGTTCCCATTCAAATCCTCTTCGCCGACGACGGCCAATTGGATAAACGCTTCTTTTTGACGACGTGGAAGGACATTCCCGCTGCAAATGAGGTGCAATACACATTGAGCGATGTGCGCGGCAATTCGGATGCGATAACCGCTAAAATGACGCATAATAATATATTTACAATAGCGAAACGTAATGTGGAGGGACAGGATATGTTGTATCAGTCGTTGAAGTTGTCCAACAACATATGGGTGCTGCTCGAATTGAAATTACAGCCGGGCGTTCAACATGCCACACTCAGCTTGAAGACTAAATCGACTGAAGTCTCTTCAGCCATATTCCAAGCGTATGATTCAATAATGCGCGCTTAATTACTCATTCCACATATTTAAGGATATATATAATATATAGTTAATAACTAATAAATGTTTTACTGAAATTGACCTAAATATTTATTATATATTTAGAAATCATCCTAAATATCTATTAATTATTTAGTTGAATGTATTTTTAGGTTATGTTATATTATAAATACAAAATTCAATGTTGTTTACGCCTAAAACTGCATCCTTCCGTCAATCTTGCCTTGCCGCCGGTTGCTGTGCATAGAATGGTGGAGCAACCTTTGCATGGAACGGCCGATTGGGCATGTGAGAAGATGGTTGAAATGGCGTAACATCCTGGACACTTCACATCCATGAAGAAGCTGTTCGGATGTTGCACTAGCCGCTTCTTCTTGTGTGCGCGGCGTTGCTTATCAGCGCTCGGATGAAGTAAATCGACAGCGAGAGGCATTTTTGATTTCTAGAAAAATTCCAAACAGCATATTATGATGGTATTGCACAATTTAGGAAATTTTCAACAAATTTCGCTACGCAGCTTGCAAATTTTTTTTAGTTTCTAAAGGATTTACTATATGCTTAACATTTTCTATCATATTTACCTGATTATTAACGTTTCTTCGTCACAAATTGATAATATGTTTATGTACGCACGTGTTTAGTGGGCAATGGTAGCCATGTAAAAGAAAGATGGACGTCACCGGTGTATTCAATACCAACTTACAGAAAATTAAATAACTAACCACTAAAACAGGTAAAAGACATCTTTTTATTTAAATTAAATTAAAAAATCAATCTACTTAGTGAAACGTAGCGAAATAAATAACAAACAAGCAATATAATAGAATATTACGTGAAATATATAACACAAAACGTATGTCCTAAATTAGTTCATCAAACAAATTACTCGCTTATTAATAAAAAACGCGTTAAATAGTTAATAAAATTTGAGTCATTTAAATAAAGAAATAGGTATGGAAAAGTATACAGTATTATATATTCAATATTATTAATTTATATTTGAAATATTTTACTTCATCGACTTACATCGAATAAATTATTCGCTAATTAATAAAGAATGCGTTAAATAGTTAATAATTTGAGTGATTTATTTAAAGAAATATGTATGTAAAAGTAAACTGTATTTTATATTCGATATTATTGATTTATCTTTGAAATATTTCACTTCGTCGACTTACATCGAATAACCTACAACGACCTGTCATTTATAAAATTCGACGCTGCAGTTTCTTATCAACATTAATGCAATTTATTATCTAATTGCAGAATCAAAGTGCACATTTTCTATACCGAAAGATCCATACAGGAAAATAAGAAAACAATGTAAGTTTGATAAAAATTTATTACTCTATATTTATTATAAACAAAACAGATTAAAAGAGAGAGAGAGAGAAAAGAATGCAAACATTTAGTCAGTCAGTATAATATAATCGGTAAATTAACCTAAGAACGAAATGTGTGAATGAATTAACCGCATGTGTAGCTATTATCATAGAAATGCGTTGCTAGATGTGTGAATGGGGCGCCGAACACCTCTTGCGATGCATAGGTAACGTAGAGAAAGCCATCCGCGTCCGCATACTCGCTATAAACCTCCGACAATGTCATCGATAGGCTGATCATCGAACGATTATTCACTAATAGATAAAGACTTTGCGTTGAATTGATTCGCATGCGATTTCTGCAACCAAACAAACACACATTACATTAGTTTATCGAAAAATGCGATAGATGGCGCGTTCAGCCTTTGTACTACGCGGCGGCGGCGGCCATATTACCTGATTATTGTTAGGAATTGTGACATGGTGATCTCTTGCGGTACTAAAAATTTCGATTTGTCCAATTGTGGTAGATGTGTCTCCTTAGTGAAACGTTGCACAATTATCTAGAATGCATTTGTTTTACATAAATATACATATGTATGTGTATGTGTGTATGTATAAATAAATAGCGATAACTTTTTGATTTCTAGTTTATCTTTATTGTTTTGTTTTCTTTTATAATTGATTGATTAAAATTCATAAATGTCTGCGCGCCACATACTTACCGGGATTTTAGTTGGAAAACGATTTCTAATTGCCATCACCTCCTCTTTACGTATTTCTGCAAGAAGAGTATAATGAGTTGCCTATATACGATACCATATATATACAGTGTGTCCTATATACAAACTTTTTTATTTACGCACCGATTTGAATGGGGTTTTCACATTATTCAGACACTTTTACGTAAGCGTCTCGAATATGCTAAAAGATTTGCATTTGTTTTATCCGCTAACGAGATATTGACTGAATTTCGCTTATTTTAAATGTAAATGATATGCGAGCATATGTTCATTGCAAAGTGCATAAAAAGACGATTCATTTGATAGGTCACACTATATATATTGAATAATGTCTATATATGATATATACAGTGTGTCCCATTTAAGAACTTTTTTATTTATGAACCGTTTTGAATAGGGTTTTCACATTATTCAGACACTTTCACGTAAGCACCTCGAATATGCAAAGCGATTCGCTTTTGTTTTATCCGCTAACGAGATATTGACTATATTTCGCTTATTTTAAATGTGAATGATATGCGAGCATATGTTTATTGGAATGTGCATAAAAAGACGATTAATTTGATAGCTCACACTATATATATTGGATAGTACCTATACATGATATATACAGTGTGTCCCATTTAAGAACTTTTTTATTTACGCACCGATTTGAATGGGGTTTTCACATTATTCAGACACTTTTACGTAAGCATCTCGAATATGCAAACCGATTCGCGTTTGTTTTATCCGCTAACGAGATATTGACTGTATTTCGCTTATTTTAAATGTAAATGATATGCGAGCATATGTTCATTGGAATGTACATAAAAAGACGATTAATTTGATAGGTCACACTGTATATGTATATTGAATGTATAGTATGGTGACGCCATCTATATTTCACTCACCAATTGTTTTTGGTATTCGCACCGCCGCCGTCGCCGTCGCCGCTGAATTATTATTCGAATTAATATCCTTCTTCTTGTGCTTCGTTGCTGTTTCCAAATTAAAGTTCATAATATCAATCAGTTCTTTCTCCTTTTGTGCACTCAAAAATTGATCGCCTTTTGTTACTTTTGTACCGTTGCCCACGCAACAACAATTCGAATAATTGTATAAGGTCTCTTTGGAAAACATTTATCACATGTAGAATAGAAGAGTGAGAATAATTCGTAAATGTAGACAGTCTTTTGTTTTACATCAAAATAGGTACACACGCACGCATACAAACACACAGTCGCACTACAAAACAAATGAAAATCACATATGCACGCACGCACACACATACACACCAGCAGCGCAACGACTACATAGATAGTTGTGGCAGTTGTTTATGGACAATCTCTTATCACCACCCCTCCAACAAACCCACCACCACCACCACACACACACACACACACACACACACACACACATACACACATACACACATACACACAGCCTCTTTCGATGATGTCCGAAGGCAAACAAACAACTTATCATCATCAGCCAGCATAGAGAGAAACAAAACACACATATGAAGAAAAACAATTGACAAATGCATCTATAATGACCTATTAAATCAATAGATCATTTGTTTATTACGTGCAATTTGCACCGTCGCCTCTTCCTCCTCCTCCCCAATCAATTGTTTTCTATGTAGAGAATTTTTCGATTAGGAGAGTCGTCTATTGTTTGTTGCTTAGCAACAAACACAATTTATCGATACTTATTTGTTTTTCTCATTTGTACAATCATCAAACAAATGATTTGTTTACTTTGGTAAATTTCCATTTCTCCACTAATCCAACACAATAACAACAACAACATCAATATTTCTATGCAAACACTCTGTATATGTATGCATGTATAGGCAACCCACAATTAAAACTAAATTAATTCTTAATTTTAGGTAAATCGGCAGCTAGCAGCAGCAAAAAGAAAAAGGGGGAAAAAACAATAGAAAATGTTTTTGACGTTATTCTATATGTATGCGACATTTTTGCAATGGTGGCGTTTGGGTGCACTAAAAACGAAATTGCACGGCACACTGAATCAACAAAACGCGCTTCTTCTGTTAACGAACAAGAAACAGATCAACGATGCCGGCAATAAACAAAAGCGTTGTTTGGAGAATTTGTTGTTTCATAAGTTGGATGGACGGATTGCATGTACAGTGGTGCCCAGAGTAAGTTCACACACACACAAAATAACATTTAATATAACCCTAAAAAAAATAATAACATTTAACATAACCTAAAAAAATAATGACATTCAACATAACCTAAAAATAAAAGAATTAACATAACCTAAATAACACGTTACGTAACCTAAAATAAAAAGATTTAATAACTCAAAAAACAGTTAAAAAAAAACATAAAATAACATTTAATATAACCTTAAAAAAAGACATTCAACATAACCTAAAAAAAAGATATAACATAACCTAAATAACACGTTACGTAACCTAAAATGAAAAGATTTAATAACTCAAAAAACAGTTAAAAAAAAAAGATAAAATAACATTTAATATAACCTTAAAAAAAAAGACATTCAACATAACCTAAAAAAAAAGATATAACATAACCTAAATAACACGTTACGTAACCTAAAATAAAAAGATTTAATAACTCAAAAAACAATTTAAAAAAAACATAAAATAACATTTAATATAACCTTAAAAAAATAATGACATTCAACATAACCTAAAAAAAAAAGAATTAACATAACCTAAATAACACGTTACGTAACCTAAACTAAAAAGATTTAATAACTCAAAAAACAGTTAAAAAAAAACATAAAATAACATTTAATATAACCTTTAAAAAAAAAGACATTTAACATAACCTCAAAACATATAATGACATTGAACATAACCTAAAATAATGCATTCTTTTTTGTTGTTGTTGTAGCAAAAAATAAATTTGAATCAATGGGCGACGTTTCCAAACGACTCTCGCCTGTTTCCCATTCACATACGCTGCTGTGCGGCGAGTAATTTGTTGCAACGCAGCAATCATGAATCGCCGCCGCCGCCGCTAATCTATCTGTTGGTGCAGGCGCAATTCGACAGTTCAACATCATCACGCAGGCCGTCGCGGCGTCGTCGCGAATTTATCGAAGTAAGTTGAGTGTGGTCAAGGTCCACTTTGATTAACATTTTTTCATATGTCTCCGTCTTATGTTTTTGATTAATAATAAGGTTGAGAAATATGGGGAGTTGATTGCATGGCGGGCGATTGATACATTTGAGGTTATATTGCGCACCGATCTCGATCATTTGACACGGCTGATGACTAGCTTCACGAATATGCTGATTGACATTAATCATGAATTGCGATTGAATAAAATTGAGCGTAAGTAAACATTAAATTTCATTCAAAAATAGTTCAATTTGAATTTTAGAGTAGTTCATGTCATTTATTTAGTAGTTCACTTGATATGTTAATAGATCATATGCGAAGATAGATAAGTTGCATACATAACAATAATAGTTATTTCTTAGTGAAGTTAAATAAGTTGCATACATAACAGAAATAGATCAAATGATTTTTTATTAGTTTTTATATGTTAGATAAGTTGCATAAATAACTGTATTTAAAAAATAGTTCATATGAATTTAGAGTAGTTCATTTCATTTATTAGAAGTTCACATGATATACTAATAGTTCATATGTGAAGATAGATAAGTTGCATAGATAACAATAATAGTTCATATGATTTCTTAGTGAAGTTAAATAGGTTGCATACATAACAGAAATAGTTCAAATGATTTTTCATTAGTTTATATATGTTAGATAAGTTGCATACATAATGGTATTTAAAAATAGTTCATATGATTTTAGAGTAGTTCATTTCATTTATTAGAAGTTCACATGATATACTAATAGTTCATATGTGCCGATAGAAAAGTTGCATACATAACAATAATAATTCATATGATTTCTTAGTGAAGTTAAATAAGTTGCATACATAATACACACTAATAGTTCAAATAAATGTTTAGTGTTTCATATATGTTAGACAAGTTGCATACATAACACTAATAGTTCAAATGATTGTTAACGTGTATTTTGTTCTAGTTGTTGATGTTGAAGGTAATCCATCATCTATACAGTATACTATTCATTATCCGTTAAATCAAAAATTAAAATATCATCAGACGTCACAGCAATGGAAGAAATTCGTCGAGAGCGTTCGCAATTTGTATAATAAAATCAATGAAAGTAATCAGTAAGTGTTTTTTTAATTTACTACCTACAAAAGCATATTTTGTATGAATTCAATTTTAGTCCGAAGATTATGATTGAGAATGGAACAAAAATCGATGAGAAAAAACCAATAGCTGAAGTGAAAGTAACGAAAAAACCGATTTCGAAGCATACATTAGATGTGCACACGCACACACATAAGAAGCGTGATGATAAGACGCGCAGCAAATCAACAAGTCAGCCATCAGCAGCAACAAATGATATTTCATCATCAGCAGCAGCAGCTACAAAACAATTGTCGACGAAACATGAGGGCGATAGTAAGCCGATTAGAAGTAAACCGCCAAAAGGCAGCCAAAAAGTTACGACTACGACAACGGCAGATACAACGAAAAAGAGTAAAGCGCCTCCTGCTGTCGTAGTGGCGCCATCTACCGATACCTCTTCTATACCAAATGGTGGTAGTTCACATAATAAACTGTCCGTTGTTGAGCCACAAAGTAGTGCCAAAGAGAAGCGCAGCTATGCGGAAGCTGCGACGACGCAATCAGTAGCAGCAAATAAGAATTTGCAGCGGCAGAATGCGACCAGTTCGAAGGAGACGTCGCCCAATCGAAATGTCAAACCGCCAAACATTTTAGTCTATGCGGACAGTTTACTCGCCAAAGAAAATGTCAAAAGTGTACTTAAGACTATTATTAATAAGGAAAAGTAAGTTTTCATTCAATATTTCATTAAAAAAATTTAAAACAATAATTAAATTTCGATTTTGAAAATTTTTGCAAAATTTTGAGTATGAAAAATTTTGATTTAGAAAATTTTTGATAAAATTTTGATTTTGAATTTTTTTTTAAAATTTTGATTTTGACAAATTTTGATTTTGAAATTTTGAAAATTTTTGAACAAATTATTTTGAAAAATTTTGATTTTGAACACATTTGAAAAATTTTAATTTTGAGAATTATTCAAAAATTTGATTATGAAAAATTTTGATTTTGAAAATTTTGAAAATATTTGAAAAATTTTGATTTTGAAATTTTGAAAATTTTTGAACAAATCTTTATTTTGAAAAATTTTGATTTTGAACATTTTTGAAAAATTTTAATTTTGAGAATTATTCAAAAATTTGATTATGAAAAATTTTGATTTTGAAAATTTTTGATTTTGAAATTTTGAAAATTTTTGATTTTGAAATTTTGAAAATT
>JAODFZ020032427.1:0-26141 GCA_027574845.2 Deinopsis erosa
TCCCTAATAGATAGAAAACAATCAAAAAGGATATTTAATATTTGATTTAAAAACCGCACCCCCTTTGATTAATATTATCGTAAGTGGGTCATGGTAAATGAAACATTTTCGTGGGGTAGTTTCTGCGGGGACGTTCACCTTCACAAAAGAATCGATATTAAAGCAATTATCTTTTTTTCCCATTAGGTCAATTTCTGTTCTATTGTGATAGGCAGAGAGAGAGATAGTGTAGTAGTAGTTTTATTTAAATATTGTAATAACTGAAAAATATTGGATAAAGCATAAAGTTAATGCGTAATAATTAATATACATTCATAATATGTAATGCAATCACTTCTAATTTTATAAATTTCAGCAGAAATTTGATTTTTCTGTATTGTTTTTGTTATTGTTGGTGGAAAATTGCTTTAATATCAAAATACATAACTCTTATTTGCTGAACAATCAAAAATATCTCTGTTTGTTATGTATGTATACACATGCAAACATATTTTAATGGCGTGCTAAATATTCTTATCAAATTTTCTTATTTTATTTAAATTATTTTCTACGAATGTTTGAATTGTTTGAATGAATATTATGTTGTCTAACTAAACCTTGACATTTTTAGATGAAAATATTTCCTTTTTATTTGATATTGACTATAATCAGGGTTAATTGACAAAATAATGTTTATTCAACTTGGAAAAAATTTATATAAAAAATCAATATATTTAATTCATTGATTCTAAATGAAGAGGAGGTTATTGATTATTTTTTATTTGATTTGCTCCTGTTCATTCTTTGTTCGCTTTGTCGTGTTTTAATTACTTATAAAAGGTTTTAAAATAGACATTTCGAATAATGTTTTAAAAAAACAAGTTGATGTTCAAACTGAAAAAAAATTATATAGTACACAGGTCACTAACATTACTCTCTAAAATTGAACATTTGAAAAGTTTGCCAAAATAAAAGTCTAAATAAAAAATATTTTTTTAAATGATAAGTAGATTAAAATAATCAAAACAACGTGTGAATTAAGGAACATTTTAAATGCAACGAGGAAAGGATTGCAGTAATAAAATAAATTGTTGCATTTTTGGCTGATTGTCAGTGATGAAAATCAATCATTTATTCTGTTTTACTCATTTTTATAAACTTTTTGCAATGTGGTATTGTTCCAACTTTAGAAAAATATATTTTTTATTGACTTCAAATCATTTCGCTTATTTGACCTACATATGATATGCTTTTTTTTTAGCAAATTGACATAAACGAGTGTTTGTTTGAGCAGATGCTCTAACACAGATTTTGAGATTAATTACATAGTAGGAAGGAGATGTATTTGTTTTTAGATATAGAAATAATAGATTTTATTTATTTATTTGAAACTTCTTATTGAAGGTCTTTCACTTGGTCTACCAAAATTGATTTGCATTTGGTTACTAAATTGGTTACTAAATATTACAACATTCCCACATTAGAATTTTATTTAATGTGGAACATAATAATTATTAAAACTAGCACCTAAACTAAATAATTACCAGTTTGTGAGAGTGTTACACAATCAATTAATAAACAAATAGATAAATAAACATTTTGTATTTTGTCTATTAAATTGCATGTTTCTGATAAATAAATTACATCATTTTCATAGTTAGCTGATTTATGTGTGATAACGCCATATCTATTGTAAGAAGATAAAATTAATTAGTTAGGAGTATGTCACATGATTCAATTATCCAATCGCCAAACTGTCTACGAAAACGATTCGCCAAATTTATAAATAAATCTGTTTCCTGCCTATTTCTGCTCTCTCTCTCTCCCGCTCTCGCTCTCGCTCCCGCTCTCGTTTTCTTAGAAAATAGTTTATAATTGAGTGGTGTTGTGATGTTTCTTGGAAATTACACCTGCAAATTTATTGAAACAATCGATAAATGCATGTAGAAATAATACTTCCTATACTTCAAATTGCACTTTCTTTTATTTTATTTTATACTCGATATAGATATTTATTTATGCTATTATTTACACTCCAATTATTTTTTTTTAATAATTGTTTGCCTTATCATTTTAAAACATACTCGTATATATGATCTTTTCTAAACACATCAATTATATTTGTGATTGTCTAGACATTTTGTTTATGTTCAGAATTTGATATTTTGATAATTTGCTTTTTTAGAATGCAATATAAAACGTAATTGTTTTTGTATGCCATCACACAGTGGCGTATTTATTTTAGTAAAATACCTAAACTAAACATATATGTATGTACATAAATATAAAATATTGCATCATATTTAGTACGCCACTGAAATCAACATGTTTTCTATTATACATAATTTTCTTATCGAAATATTTAATGTGCATATTTACTTTTCATACGAGTGCAAAAATAATTTTGTGACTTAATTAATACTAATACAAACAACAATAAATAGACAAAACAAAAAACAACAACCGTATCATATAAGGAAGTTATTATTATACAATAAATGAGTTAACAACAATCAAATGAAAATCAATGTAACTGAATGATTGATTATTTAAATAAATAAATAAATAAATAACTTTCTACACATTTCCAACAAATGGATTAATAAACAGCACACCAATATTTAGATTTAAGAATAACTAAGATCAATGATACATTTGCATGCAATATGCAACTCTATATAATTATTTTAAATTTTTTCTGCGCTCACTTACAATATTATTAAATCGATTTTATAATTATTAATAGAAGCGCGATATGGAACAAGAATTGTTTAAAAGACACTTGCGAAAAAAAAATCTAGGTTAAATATTAGATGTGTGAGAATTTATTGGCAATTTTTTTTTTCGGTGCGTTGATCTCTAATCATCGTCCTTGTTACAATTAATTAATAATTTGATAATCACAACAACAACTATTTCATTCCTTGCTTAGAATATACATATGGTAAACTTTTTTAGTCAATTAGTAAAGATGTGCAGTGGCGTCACAAATGAGATTATTGATTATTGAATACTTGAATAAAAAATTGACGAAATAATTGTTTGTTTACGAATGGTAAACATATTCCAATAACTGACCACCTAATCAATCATCTTTATATATTTATAATATGAATTAAAGAAAAACTGTCTAGCATTGAAGAAAAGAAATTATTTGATTATTGTTATATTTCGAAAATTTATTTATAAACGAACCGATTATCTTTATTGATTATTATTGTAACAAAATTTTATTATTCTATAAAGAATTGTTTCAAGTGTAGATTGAACTCGCTGCAATTTGCGTCATAATTTTTTGCTCTTGTCAATTAACGCAGTGGCGTAACGTAATTTCTTTTCTTTTCTTTTATATGAATATGTATATGAATTGCCAGAGGCGTAACTAAGGTATGGCAAATGTATATTCAAACGTACTCTGTTTAATTAATGAATTAAATACAATATAATTGCGAGGAATTTGATTATTTCCAATAAATGAAAAAGTATTTTCTAGAAATTTATGAAAATAGAGTAATAATTAATAGCGCAGTCGCAATAAATGATATGCGCACATGTTATCCAGACAAAATTTTGTCAAGGATCAATATATCCCAGGTCCTTACTATCACAACGTTTTACGTTCCTTATAGTAAACGTTTTCAAACCTACACAACCACACATACATACATACATACATACATACATACATACATACATACATACAAATATACACTCATGCACATAACATTAACATTAATTAATTTCAAATCAAAAGATGATACCGTGATTAAATATTAACTAAATAATGGCGACTGCCCAAAGATTACAACATCACAATCCGACGCAAGAGTTGCCCATTTTACCCCCTTTACTAAAACTTGATTTCAATGATAATACATTTTTTGCTGTTTATTGTTTCATCAAAAATTTTATCGGGTAAGTGTGAGACATATTTTTTTTTCTTAGAATTATTCAAAGATAGTTTTTTTTCTTTTTGTCACCGTTGCATTATACTATACCTACCTACATATTATTATTATACTAAATAAATAATTAATATAGTCATTGACCTTTATGATCAATAAATAGATAAAGGCATTAATTAATTTTTGCATTATTATGTGATTGAAAACAACTACTATGTATGTATTGTTTATTATGAGTAATATTTATTTATACATAATAATATTTTTTATGTAGCGAAATAAAAATTTAGGAATGAAATAAAATAATGTAAAAGGATTACGTAATAGTTTATTTAAGATAATGTAAAAGCTGCTACTAATAATGTAGGAAAATTTAAAATTTTCTCTATAACATGCAAGAATAATGAAAAACAAAAGTAGGGCGCACACACAGCCACACACACACACACACACACACACATAGACACACACACACACACACACATAGACACACACATAGACACACACACACACACACACACAAAGGGAAAAAGACCATTTCCCTTTAAATTTTCTACATTTATATTTACGTACCTATGTACCTATGTATATACATCGATGAAAGAGAAACAAACAAATTTCGTTTAGAGAATCGTCTTATCTCATCCAAAAATTTCTAGCTGATAATACCAGCTGATAAATAGAATTTCCCTTTGGTGTGTGGAATAAGTTACACATGCGCATTACGCAAATAGTTGCGTATTTAATGAGAACACGGTGTGTAGTACCGGCATTTTCACTCAAATTGATTACGTATACACATAGAGTAGTTCTTCTATTATTTTCGGTTTTTGCACTCAATCAAATAAGCAAAATGAAACTTGAATTCGGTTGTGAATTTCGCCCAACTTACGTCGAACTGCTATCAAGTGAATTATTAAGAAAAATGCTCCTGGCATATTTGGAATATATTTATCCTAAGTAAGTTTTAAGTTTTTTTTTTTTTTTCATATTATGAGTATATCATAATTTCATTTTATTAATTGATCATCTATTCAAATATATTCAAAGAATTTTTATTAACAGTTTGGATTAAATATTTAGGTAAATAAATTTTTGTTTTGTTTAGGTTAAATTTTTTTATCAAAAATGTTTTTACAACAAATATTTTAATTGTTTGTTGTTTGTACGCTACTGATGAAAAGTCTATATATAAATTAATTAATATACTAATCAAATTGATACGTAAATCATTTATTTATCTAAATATTTATTTAAATAATAGAAATAAACTAGAATAGAGTGGTTATTGCAGGTATCATTTCATTTAAATATGAAATGACAAATTAATTAGAGAAGGTGAACACATATTATTTTATTATTTATTGTTAGAAATGAACGGATTGCACATGCGCCATTTCCCAAAAAAAAAAAAACTCTCATTCGCACGCGTATATAGCGAGAGCAAGTTATTTTATACCGGCATTTTTTAACGTTGTCTATTCATCGTCTCTGTCCCATTCGTATCTTTGAGTAAAACAAACAAATCGGTGAATAATTTGTGTGCATTAAAAGAAAATGAAATTAGATTTACTTAAAATTGATTTGAGTGCAAATTGCATGGATTTACTCTCGCATGAAGTTCTTAAAGATATATTGACCAAATATTTGGAGTACATATTTCCAAAGTGAGTTCTTTCATCAATTAATTTAAATTAGATAGGAAAACTTTCTACTTCGTTTTTCAACTTACGTAATTGAAGCAAATAATTGACTTCCTGTAAGGATGAAACACAAGCATTCGAAATGTGTGTTTGTTTCAATAATTAATTGCAATTAGAAATATTTCATTCCATGGTTTTGTATATACATAGATAGGTACATACATATCATATGTATGTAGAAATTTTAATTATTCTAATGACGCGTTATACTATATATTATTTACCTTATGCTATCATAGATAAAGTTAATCTAATCAAGCTGAGAATTCTCTTATAAAAAAAAATGTTTTGTTAATTAGCCCACTGATTATTCACAATCTGCAAAGATATTTATTTACGTATAATATTCTTCTTATTATTATTATTATGATAAACAAATAAATTTTCCATTGTAACATAGCCGAATGTTATTAATTGCAAAATGATAAAATGCAAAAAATAAAAAATGGTGAATGATTTAGATTTTCTTTCAATTGATACATAAAATTGTTTGATTGATTAAATTGAATTTTATAATTCAAGGTTAATTGTTTCGTATTATGAATTGCATTTTTATCGTTTAGTGAAAATTTTCATATTTCAATCTAATAATAATGAATGATAATGATATTGACGAAGAATGAAAAATTGCATCATTTATTTATTTATTTATTTTAAATGTTTATTATAAAAATAATCACTTTTTATCGTTTGGTGTAAAAAAAAATGGAATTGAATGTAACCTTTTAATTTATTTATAAATTTTGAGAAATTTTGTTACATATGAGTCATTTCATCTTACAACATCTTGGCCTTTGTGCGTTAAAATGCATCTAATTTTATCCGCATATCCACCTGTAGCTCAACCAAACAACATACATATGTACATTACATTACATTACACTATATTACATACATATATATGTATAAATGAATCAGTTCATTTTATTTAAACAATTATATATATATATATATACCCATTTTATGCGATTATGAAGGAATAGCAAAGGTAAATTTGATATAATTATTTTGACAAATTTACCAATTACATATTTGTTTATTTATTTATGAATTCAAATAAAATAATGTATTTGTATTTTGTTACAGTGTCACTAGCTGCACGAGCGCAGTAATCGACAGTAAAATAGAACAAGCTATGGTAAGTCTTCCCTTCCTTCAATTATTATTACATTTTCTTTTCAAACATTTTACATATATGTACATACTTGTGTATTGTTAACGTAATTTAATAGTAGGATGCAACATGACGCATTTTCTATCAACTTTTTTAGAAGATTTATTCAATTAATTAGATGTGTCAATTAATTCTAAATGAACTTTCTGTTATTGACAGTTGTATGTACATATTTATAAAATTCTGAATAATTTGTTGACGAAGATGAAAGAAAGTGACGACAGTGAAGAAAAGAAATGGAATAAATGAATTGGCAATTTGCAAATAACGTTCAAAATATTATATCTAAAATGAGCAAAATTTATAAACAAAGAGTGTCCACTTGCCAAAATGTATAATTACCATTTAAAATTATTTAGTCAAAAAATATCGTCAGTACGCCACTGATTTGGACTGACCCAAATTAAAAAAAAATTTATAATGAAAGTGATTGTTAATTTATATAACTTTTTGCATGACCTAAACTACACCGAATCAGTTACGTTTGTTCAGTTAGAATAGAATTTTTGGTTGGTTTCTCGTCCTATTCGAAGGTTGATGCCAAAGATTGCATAAATTTAAACTTATTCTAAATTAGTCGTTGTTGAGTGAATAGAGTGAATAGAGTGAATAGAGTTGTTGAACAAATAGAAAAAAATATTTATTTATTGATTCATTTTCTTTTAGGATAGAGTCAAAAATCATCTCATGTACACAATGCGTGAAGAAGTGGAAGTGTTGAAGGACCGCATTGTTGTACTGCTTGAACGAATTCAACAATTGGAAATCGAAAATGATTTCCTTAAATCACACGCTTCTCCTGAAGTACTTCGAGCTTTGAACAACGGTGCTGCTGCTTTTAAACAAATTGAATATGAAGGTGATATAAGAAATGAGGATCTTGAAGTTGCAAACATCATTGAAAACGCTTCACGTCAGAATAGATTGTAAATTTCATATTAATATTTTTAAAACAGTATTTACTTTAACGAAAAAAGTTACTCTATATTCATATATTATTAATAATAATAATAATAATAATAAGGCAACAAATCATTCTAAACAAAAATGAGCTAGAACGTTTTTCCCTATGGGAAATGAATTTTCAGGGAATCATCACAGAGACTTTTCTATCAATAAACAAAGCTAACAAATAAAACACAAAACACCTCTGCTAGAAATATCAAAATTTTGCTCAGACAATATATTTAAGCATTTTAAGGCAAATTAGTTGCCTTCAAAAACAATTAATAAGTAAATAAAATAAGAATCTATTGTAAATTGTGTAGAGGTGTTGTGTTCCTGAACGAAGTGTCCTGTATTTGCTTAATATGTATTTTGCCATAATGAGAATTTTCCAGTTATGAATGCTATGAATAAGTTGCTTCGTAACAACATGAATGTTTTAGATTGATTTGTCTGTATTTGACGTCTCCTTGCCCCCTACCCCCTCCCCCTGCCCCCTTCCCATTTAACATTTATGTATTACGTTAAAATTTTCCGATTGCTGACTGAATCGAAATGGAACTTACTGATAATATATTGAGATGTGATTGATTGATTGAGAAAGTTGGAAAATGCTGCTGTCTGTATGTCAGTAATGTTTTATTAGTACAGGGAAATATCGTTTAGATCTCAAATAAAGAAATACTATTTATATATTAAAGAAAAAAATTAATAATAATAAGAAAACAAAATCAATTTGAATGACTTGTTTGGTGCTAAATGAATGTGATTTTTAATGGTTTTAAATTTTGTATGTAAACAAATTAGGTTGAGATCTAAACGACATTCTTGAGGATTTCTTACGTAAAATAAAAAATATATATATATACATAGTTCATATTAAATTAAGAAAAGTTAATTAATTACTATTTTTTGATCTGAGCGTCCAGCATTCTTTAGGCCTAGTCTTGCTTAGTGTAGAAAATTATGGCTGTGCTAAATTAATAAATGACACGATACCAACTCAAATTATTGTGTGATTGCTAACATAGAATAAATTCTTTTTTTATTTATTTTACATACTAACGAGTTGAAGGTTGAGGGTTGATAAGGCGTAAAATAATCAAGCTCCATTTTGATAGAATTGTATAATTAAGAACACGAATTGTTCTCAACTATACACATTGTGCGTTATTGCAATATGAATATGTTCGTTTAAAAGTTAGTGATGCAATTATTTTTATGTTTTCTTTTTCATTCTTTTACACCTTCTTCTTTAGTTTTATTATTCAATCATTTATTAACCAAAGATATCATTCAGCATTCCAATAATTGATGATGATGTTCATGAAGAATAAAAACAATCGCATCACTTATTCATTTTATCCTTATTTTATAGTTATTAATGTTTTTTGTTATAAAAAAAAATCATTTTTTACTTATAGATTTTTATTTACCAATGTTTGTGTTCCATATTATAATAAACCAAAATATTATGATATTATTTTCATTTAGTAGAATGCATTGAACGATTTGCGCCATTGTTCCGTCAAATCTGCAATTTCAATACTATCCTCATGCGTTATGATTGAACTCTCCAAAAGTCCTAAATAAAAATATATATTTTCAATAAATTTTTCTTTCAAATGTAATATTCAATTTAAAACCATTTGTAATGCATCTACGACATTCTTCAGCTTCGTAATTTAATCCAACACTATTTGAAAAGTTGTAGGTGACATTTCCGGTTTCCGGTAAGGGAAATTCCTTCCTACCATCCGGAGTTTCCATTGTAGGAGGACACCAGAAATGTGGAATCTGTAATTCATAAAGGTAATTTATATAATTTAGGTACAATATTATAATACAATATATGTATTATATTTTGATTGATACTTTGATTGATCCTTTCGTTCCAACAATGATTGCTTCATTAGGTAATTCAACGAGTGAATTAACTGATAAGCATGCCATTTTATTATCGGGATATGTAATAGAACATGACGCTGCTATATCAATACCACTTTTATTTCGAAATCCGTCACCAACAATCTTAATTGGTTTCGACCCTTTAAAAATCATTTGTGCCATTTGCATATTATAAACACCAATATCCAAAATGGTGCTTCCTCCCATTTCTTTCGCACTGCAAAACTGAATAAAAGATTTGCATTTTTCAATTTACAAATTTAATTTACTTCACACGCTGTATGTGAGCTAATGGAAAACCAAACGTTACATTAAGATACTTTATATCTCCCAAACTTCCACTTTCAATGATTTTACGTAATTCATGATAAATTGGAAAGCAACGTGACCAAATTGCCTCCATTGCAAATAGATTTTTGCTTTTCGCATAATCAAGCAACTCCTTTGTATCATTCTTATTCATAGTTAATGGTTTTTCGCATAAAATATGTTTACCATGATCCAACATCAATTTTCCCACCGCCAAATGTGTTACATTGATAGTTCCAATGTAGACAATATCTGAATACATAAACTAAATAGGTAATATTCAT
This sequence comes from Deinopsis erosa, assembly GCA_027574845.2. Lineage (NCBI taxonomy): Eukaryota > Metazoa > Arthropoda > Insecta > Coleoptera > Staphylinidae > Deinopsis > Deinopsis erosa. Next base: position 10,208 of record JAODFZ020032427.1, read on the forward strand.
CATTTAAATTGATAATTCATTGTTTACCAATGTCCGATTGTTTAGCTAATGCTTCATAACCTTCCAAAGCACGTGGAATATCATGCTGTTTAGCAAATTGTTGGGCATCGGCCAATTGTCTAGCTGCAACAGCAACCACTTGATGATTGTCTTTTGGATGCACTTTTAGTGCCGATACAAAATCATTGCAAATTCTTCCAGCACTAGCAATTCCCCAACGCAAAGCCATGATTTATTTCTGTTTCTATCGTTTCTATTCAGTTTCTATTATTAACTTTTATCCACTTTTATCGATGAGTGCGCGAATATGGCTCCATCTGTTGCTTTTATATAAACCTATAAATCTTATCAGTGTCACCTTTCGTAATATCGTAATATCTACTGAGTCAGTATTTCCCAAACTATGGGTCGCGAGCTAATATTGAATGGGCCCTAATGGGAGATTCGCCCCTGTATAGGACATGAATAAAAAAATAGCATATATAAATAGCAATATTCATGCCCTCTTTTCTCTAAGACAGCAAAAAGGTGGGTCCCAAGATTGGAAATTTTTGTTAGATGGGTCGGAGCTCAGTCAACTTTGGGAACCACTGTACTGAGTGATTATTATACGAGAGGATATTTTGTAATAATTAGCTCTCTACTATTTTTTTTATAAATAAATAAATATATATATATATTTTCAAGGTCAAAATGCAAAATTTTTGGAAGGAGATTAGTTTCTATAAAATACAATAATAAGTTATAACTATATATAAAATTACTGCATTTCAAGAGCCCCAAGTTGGGCTCTCCATCTCTCCACTAATTCCATTAACCCGATGCTATCTTCGTGGGACATCTTGGGGCTTTCGATCATACCTAAATACAAATTTCAAATTAAAATGGTTCAAATTAAACAATTTGCATTATTACCAAGCATAATGCATTTGCGGCATTCTTCGGCCTCGTAACTTAATCCTAGTTTACAGGTATTAAATTTTTCAATCTTGACAGTTGGTAAGGGGAATAGACGTTGTACGGCCGTACCAGTATCAGATGACACGAAGAGCCTAGTCGGACGCCAGAATTGAGGTACCTAGAATGAAAGATATTCGATTAGATCGAAATATTACGCAACCTTAACATTATGCATTGCTTACAATAATAGTACCTTCCGTTCCCTTAATTACGAGTTTATTTGCGGCTTCTTTTATTGCTGTTACATGAATATGAACAACAATTCCGCCAAAATAATGAATGGAAAGGTTTGCGCTAATATCGACTTTATCTATGGTGAGTGCGCCTTCAGTCAGGAATTTTTTAATTGGTCTGCCTTTAAACATAAACTGAACGAGCTGAAGGGCAAAGAGACCATTCTCAAATATTATACTTCCTCCTAATTCCGGTCGACTAGAGGTAAAACGAAAGAAATATTTCAATAAATAAATGGTAAATGATAAATGATACTTAATAATTATACTCACAGAACTCGTGGTTTTGTGAGCAAATGACCACACTCGATGTACACAGTCTGAACATGTCCCACAATACCCAAATCTATTACGCTTTTCAATTCACTATATAAGGGAAAAAATCTCGACCAGACAGCTTCCATCGCAAATAGATTCTTCTTTCTGGCAAATTGAAGCATTACTTTCGTAAGAGCTTTACTGGTGGTTAAAGGTTTTTCACATAAAATATGTTTATCATATCCAAGCATCAACATGCCCACATTGTAGTGTTTGGTGTTTATAACGCCAATATAGACAATATCTAAAAAAGAATTATATTAAATGAATGAAAATAATTTAAAATAAGATCGTTTTTGTATCTTACTAATATCCGACCGTTGAGCAAGTGCAGTATATCCCTCTACATAGTGAGGCATCTCATGAATTTTTGCAAATCTTTTAGCTCGCGATAACTCTCTGGATGCAATAACTACCACTTCGTGTCCTTCTAATTCTAAACTCTTTATAGAGTTTACAAAGTCATGCGACATCGAACCAGCACCAACAATTCCCCAACGTAATATGGTCATTTTTCTACTAATTGCAATCAATCTTCAACAGCAAAAGAAACAACTGAGCGTTGTTTATTTTATAACGTTGTTTTTGGCGTTCTTGCATACCATTGGTCACTCCTAACACAATTGATTTGTGACAATAAATCGCGAATAATATGTAAGATTGCCAAATGTTGCAAAAAAAATGTTGATTATTTATTTAAGAACTTTTGTTATTACTGCTTAGAAACTTGTTTAATAATCAAAAATCACTGTATACAAGATTTCCAAATAATAAATTCAAACAACTACCAGCGACTCTCATAAAACAATGCATGAATATCGGACGACAAAATGACAACACTGGTATTTGTTTCGAATGATAGTGTCAACTTACGAGACCGTTTATAATCATAATAATAATAATAATAATAATAATAATAATACATTTGATTAAGTGTGTGCATTCTTTAGTTGAGTTACATGAGCTAATTAAAAAGTTCTTTGTTAAAATTGCAAGCAGTCAAAAATAGAAGAAAATTGTGAACCATTCAAAGGTAGGAACTTTTTAATCATCCCACCAAAATGATATCATTATAAAGCTAATTCGAATTAAATAAATAAATAAATAAATAAATAAATAAAAGAATGTTAAGCATTGACTAGAAATGATTAATAAGAGAACAGAAATAATTTATTGTTCCAACCATGAATGGAATGTAGAATTTTGTGTTTTGACTTTGATATTAAATTGTTTCAATGTCGCTTCTAAAGCAGTCTGGTTTCCGGAGAAATACGCCGAAATTGCGTTATGGAATAAAAGTAATTGTTTATGCATTACTTTTACCTATAGAAAAAAAGTAGATTTAGAAATGGAATGAATGCCATTCATTCGTATAGATAGACAAACCCTATTTTCATCTAAAAATTTTAATTTAACGGCAACTTCAGCCCTCAGCTTCATAAATTGTTGTCTATGAATTTCATATCCTTGTTGAGCCTCTTCCAAACCTATTGTACCATCCGGTTTAGTGGACATTGATTCCAAATCGGTACGATACGCGTCATATTCAATTCGTGCCGCTTCATATTGCTTAATACTTTGTAAAGTATCCTCAATCGTTTTATTGCAAAGTGTATTCACCGATGACGTAAAGAAATTCAATGCACCTAAAAGTGTTTCACCATTTTTAGTCAAATTTCGTTGTGTTTCTGAATTATACAAAAATTCCTCTTGTAATTCAGGTGATTTCTGTGCGAGTTCGGAAAATGCTTCACCCAATGCATGCTAAAGAAAGAAAGAAATAAATAAATAAATAAATAAATAATAAAATAATAAAATACATGGATATGTTATTAGGTATATTATATTTATATGTTAAACTTACTTGAGTTTGAACGACATGATAGAAATGATTGGTGAGTGCACGTGCTAAACGTAAAATATTCGTGTATTTCTTTTGAGTATCACGAAGAGATTCAATTTGTCCTTCCAATTCTAAATAAAAAATAAAATAGAATTATTCTATTAGTATTGCTCTAGCTGATATTACCAGCATCAACGGTACGCGATGATTTTCCTAACTTTTCAAACATAAGTTGCTTCGTGCATTTGTATGTTGAAATCGACCAATTTTTTAAATTCTCTATACGCGAGCTACCTTTATATACCGTTGTATCATCGCTCTGTGCTGTTGGTGTTAGGATAGCCGGTGAACTTGTACTAGTTGTTAAAGTTCTCGAATAAACATTATTTGTTTTTGTTTCAACGGTTGCAACAACATTTCCTTTGCCATCATTAGGTGATGCGTCTCGAAGCATATCATGAATGCTTGTTCGTTCAGAACTGCTTGTCTTTAAGACAGACATAATTTTCTACAAAAAGAATTACTCATTCACACGATTCACACTAACTGCTAAATCTAAATCTAAATCTAAATCTAAATCTAGGTGTTGTACAATCTAAATTTCAATCTCTACATAGATTTAAAGTGAATCTAAACCTACTTCTGTGTTTGCAGTGTATCTGTTATTGTTCTATGTCACTCAAAAACGTTAATTTGTGAAGAAACACGAAAAAACATTAAAAAGTAGCAACATCTAAGCTTTTATATACATTTATTGAAATAGTATTTTAGTGAATTCCATGGTAATGTTTATTTTATACTGTTGGTGTTTAAAACAACTTAAAGAACAAAACACATCAATTATTTGCTATTATTGTGAATATGAATAATTGTATTTCTTTATGCTAATGCGAATTTGTAAACTATTCCAAATATTTAAAATCATTTTTATTTTACATAAACATTATCAGTCATCATCTCTAGGGAATTTTTGTGTTTAACGGTTGACGGTCGTTGACGGTTGGCCAGTATGAATTCCCCATGTCCGCCATTATTAGTGCTTCTGAGTGGTTTCATTTGCGCATAGGGAAACAGCTCTACGTGCGATCGTCAATTAGTTGGTGGTTAAGTTGAGTTATTACTAATAATTCTATGTTTCTAGTAATGTAAAAACGGGATATTAATTAATTAATTCTCTGTTTGGAAATATAAGAAGCTAAAATACATCAACGAATACCAAAATGTCGACTGTGGTATGTACAATTTACGTTTTAATTATTGACGTTTGACATTTTTTTCTCTATATGATATTTAGCTAAAATTTTATCAAGAGGTTATAGAAGATGTTGTAAATTCTGTAAGGGAAATGTTTTTGGAGTCAGGTGTAGATGAGCAAGTGTTACAGGAATTAAAACAAGCATGGGAAACGAAATTATTCGCTAGTAAAGCTGTCGACAATCATAGTGAGATTGAAAAGCAAGGTGAATACTTTACCAAATTGTTTATGCTGAGAAATATTCTAACGTACCTTACATGTGTTTTAGGCATTAAGAAGTCAGGTGATATAACAAATGGCTTTCAAAAAGCACAGGCACAAGTTGTAAAGCAAGTTGTAGGTCAAGTGGCACCAAATAATCATGTTCAAACGCAGGCCGTTGCTCAAGTTGAAACAAATATGGTTCCTATCCAAATAACTCTCCCAGCTCAACCGGGCGCAAATGTTCCACAAAGAGTTCTGACCATTCAAGTTCCAGCTACTGCATTACAGGACAACCAATTACATAAAGTATTAACAGGTCCTGTTATAACAGCCACAATGAATCTTCCACCACACATTGCTTCATCTCTACTTCAACAACATGTTAATTCAGCATTTAGCCAAGGAACGAATGTTATAGGTTCAGTTTTAAATACAACAACAACAACAACAACAACTACAAAGTCTGTGATACAAAATGATGGTGTTGGTGAAAGTGATGATGTAGATGATGTTACTCCTTCTTGTTCAACATCCGGTTCGACGATTCCAAATATGCAATTATTTAATGATTTATTATTAAGAAAATTGAAGCAAATTGATGGATCTGATGATACATCTGATGATGATGAAGATGGATCGGATGATGATGATCCATCAGATGATAATGATGATGATAAGGATGAAGATGAACAAGAAATGGATGAAGGTGGACCAGAAGAAGAACCACTTAATTCCGAAGATGATGTCACTGATGAGGATCCAGCTGATTTATTCGATACAGAAAACATTGTAGTTTGTTTGTACGATAAGGTATGATTTATCATTTATTCATCATTGTTTATTTTATTTTCATTATTTATTTATTTATTTCTTTCTTTCTTTATTGTTGTTGTTGTGTAGATAACACGAAGCCGTAACAAATGGAAATTTCATTTAAAAGAGGGAATTATGAATCTAAATGGTGAAGATTTTGTATTCCATAAGGCAAGTGGCGATGCAGAATGGTAAATTCTACAAATGATGAATGAATATCGATCAGAAAAACTGAAACTGAATTGTGTATCCTTAGAAATAAAAAAAAATAGATTAAGTTATTTATCCAGTAAGTTTTAAACAAATTTTAAATAACTTGTTGGAATTAGTTACTGCATTATCATAGCAACTGGAGATTTGTTTGTTTGTTTGTTTGTTTTTTTTTTCTTTCATTTATATAAGCCACTTACATGCCCTATGCTATTTTGCAAAATTTTATTTATTCGATTGTTGTATATAAAATGTCGTTAGTTCTTTTAAAATATTTCATAATGTGAACTATCACAGCTTGTATATAACTCATAGTTCTTATAAATGGGCGAAGTGTTTATCACCTAATTATAATAGGATATATATGTCTTATATGTAACATGATGAAATGAACTATTAATATATGCCCATTAAAATCGCTTTCAATATATTTGTTCAGACATTCAATATACAATAATCATTAATCAATGAAATTGTTATTAAAATAGCATAATATGGGTTTATTTATTAATATTATTATTTTATCATTACTTTAAAATAATAGTATATAGAGGATATTTGTATACAAATGTATTATGTTTGCAAAATGAAAATTTATTCTTGATAAATGTCTCTTAATTGAATTATCAATAAAGTAAAGACATGCATTTACGTTTTTTATTTTCGCGAATGACGCGTAATATACGAATTTTCAGAAAAAAACAACTTCGAAAGCGTTCCACAACGCGAAACCCAATGCGCGATTAATATTTATAATATTTATTAAAATTGCTTTTATGCCAGCTACAGAACTGAAACAAACGCTTTAGAAAAAAAAAACTTTTATAAAATATAATAATAATAATAATGGGACAAAATAATTTAAAATTGACAACAAAAAAATGTACACACTCGTAAATTGTCTAATAATTACAAACCGTACTTAATTAGATACTATAATAGATAGCAAATAAGAAAACAAGCAATTTTAACTAAAAGTAATTAGTTATGTCTAAAAATATGATTAATTATGTATATACATTAAAAATGTACATTTTTTGTGTTATTTTTCCCTTTCTTTTAATATTAATATTTAGAAGTATTTAATAATAACTGCACATTTGGCTTACAAGTTGCAAAAATATTTTGTAATTACTATAAATAATGAATAAACGTAAAAGTGCATCTTGAAGCAGTTTCAAATAAATGCGTAACAATTACACAGAAAACTGCATTCGAAGTTGTATATGGATGAATGTTTATTATTTATAAATCCAAAACGCACACACAATTGTGAATTATCAAGAAGTGTAACAATTATTATGCACAAACCACACACTTCATATTGTTTTGAATATATAAACATTTAAATAACATAGAATACAAACGATTGTATTTCTTATCTAAATATATACTTCTTTTTTTTTGGATTTAATTACAATTAACTAATTTGGACAGAAATTTTATGTATTTGGACAATGAAATTTTTATATCAGATACTGATGGTAAATTTCTAGCATCAGTAAATTTTCAAATTGTAATATTATCAATGCTTAATTTATAACTAAATATATAACTTTCTTCAATAGATTACAACTTGAAAATTCGAATTATATTTGGCTTTTAAGTATCTTAATGAGCAAAAAAGTGTAAAAATTAATTATTTGACTATGAAATACTCTCATGAATTATTAAAAAGCAAACTTTTCACATCTGCCACTCTTGACCAATTATTTAACATTTATTGATATATATATATATGTAGTTTTGGCAATTGAAAATTGGCATCAATTACGAATGGTAGATTTAAAAAGTTCCTAATTATTATATTAGCACCAACAAAAATAAAAGAATAAAACAAGTCGTTGGAATGTCTTTTAAAGAAAATCTAAGAACAACCAAAGCATAAAACCTAAAACTATTGCGTTCTAATTACTCGTATTCATTATCTACATATTCTACTAACACACAGAAATATTAAATAGATTATTTTGTTATGTTTTCTTATAATCACTTTTAAGCTATTTCATTTACTACTACAGATTTTCCTAAGTGAGTGCTTAGTTTATAAAACAATTAGAATAAGAAAAACTTGATAACATAATTGAAAATTATCACAGAAAATATATATTTGTTGCAAGAGTTTCTCTTAAATTATATGTATATAATAATATAGTTAAATGAATTAAGGTACACCAAGCTTCTCACATTCAATTATTGATGATTAATAACGAGGAGAGCTCATTATAGTTAGAACTAGACTAATACTTGCTAGTATTGTAACCGATAAGAATGTTTTAAAAGTTTAGTCTAATAGTTAGGGTTTAGGGATAAGTAATTATTCATCCCATCGATGAGAGAAAACCAATCAGATGGACGGTTTAACAAATATGTAAAAAACATGAAATGAGCTGATAAATCGGGTGGTTTATTAATGGAGGGGTTTTGTCTATTTGGCTTTAGGACTTGGCCGAGTACAGACATTGTTAAGACCATCACCACGAGATCTGGATCGTAATAATGTATCATCTAAAATATTCATTGTTAATAATTTGTTTTTTATGACATTTTAAATGATTAGTGTGAATTACTTTTACTAGATGCACATTTGCTATGGTTCGAGGTGTTTAGTGCTTGAGCTGCTTCAGCAGCTTTGTAACTTCGCATTGCACGTCCTCTTCTATCTAATATCAGCTTATCAGCTCTAACAAACATTCCATGTTTTGGACGACATGAAAAATATTTCACACCTTGTACAACTCCATCATTCTTTCCTAATAAATGAATAATAATTATTTCGAATCTCGTCATTAACAATATTAAACTACCTTTTGGTGCATCTAGTTCGACCCCAACCCATGTCCCGCTTGAAAATTCCGTTGTTCCAAGAAAGGCAACAACGCCAGATGAATTGTATGGACGAATTAAAACACTTTCACCTAAAACAACCCATTCTGGTACAGGTACATCAGCTATTTTATTGAGATCAGGACGGGAACTATAAATATTATCACTTTCATCTAAAAGTTGAATAAATTATTGAAATAAACGAATGAAGGAGCGAATGAATTAGAATAATGAAATACCTTCAAGCCTATCGGTTGAACTATCCATACCATCATCATGGGTTAATGTTTTTTGGTCTAAACTATGAGCGTATTTACTTTCAGAAAATTGTGGACGGCCTTGTGGAAACGAAGCTCTTTGGATGGTATTTTGTATTTTATTCTTTTTTCGACGTACAACTTTCCCAACGGCGACATTTTCTTGATTTGTTTTTATTAATTCGGTGGATGAATCGGATTCTGTCTTATCCGATTGTTCTTTCTCATTTAATAAACCATTTGTTAGAATCTCTTGTTGTTTATCTAATACTGGCGGTGCTGTCTCTTTTGATATGATTGTTGTTAAATGATCAATATTATTATTTATTGATTCATTATGAAGTGGTTGTAAATCATTAGTAGGCCTTAATTCCATGTCGGGCGTTTCATCAACACTAATACTTTTTAATGACATTGAATCTTCACTTGATAAATTTGTTGATGAAACTGCTTGTGAGCCATAACCACTCGAATTTGTTGATGGTGTATTGATTGATGTTACTCTTGGAGCGAGCTCAACCAATGAATCAAGTGTACGAGATGTTGTTAGCGTTTTCTTCATAACATGTGAAGATCTTTTTCTCTAAAAAATGAAATAATAATAAGTGATTTATTATTTATTCTATGTATAATGTGTGAGTGATTTACATAAAAATCCGATTTTCCATCATTATTTTCAGATTTTTCCTCCATTTCATTATCAACAATTAAGTCTAATGAATGCTTTCTGGCTAACGGCAACTGTTCTTCGTGTAGTGTCGTCATTCTTATACTCAATTTTGGATTTGCTGGCGAAACTATGAACAAACATAAGAAACCTAAATTATTTTTTTCAATTTAATATGCAAAATGAAACAACTAAATAATGTTTTAAAACATAATAAAACCGAAAATCTGATATAAAAGAAAAGAAACGAAACGAATAGGTATATCACTATCACATACATTTTGAAACTCCAGATGGTTGCTGCAACCGCAGCGAATTCAGATTCAAGCTGAGATTTAAGAAAGTTGGACGAGCTGTAAAATATTTACAAAAATATTGAAATCATCTATGAAATATCGTTTGTCTCTATATATGTAAATGTATATCATATCATAATCAGAATCACACAAACACAATGGGAAAGTGTTTGAATATATTGAATGTATTGTAATTGGTAGTAAAAGAAAAGAATAATGATTAAAGTCAAAGAGACTAATGACTAATTTAACATTGAACAGAACATGCAAAAAAAATGCCAATTGTACAGTAGTGTTCCTATAGAGAAGTAGGTATATTCGTTCATTTGTTCATATATTTGTAAGCTACCATGCCACAATGCTTATGTTATACATCAAATTTCTCTACAAAATTTCCAAGGCATGTACTATACGCTAATAGTCTCTGTGACTTTATTACAACTGTTTCTAATGATTCATATTCATTAGTAAACAGTTTGTCCTATCCATGATGGGTAAGAAACCGTATATGAAATTCGGAATAAAATATGCAATAAAATGGCACTGTGAAGCTGTATGAAGTCATAAATCAAATACAAACATGCTTTTGATTGTCTACATGACTCTAAATCTACATATAAACTATAGAAGAAATGAAAATAGTATCTTTCTTTCTTTCTTTCTTCTATAGTTCTCTCATCGTTTTCGTTCAACATAATTTTGAGAATTGTTAATCGATATGAATGAGAACAACAAACTCAAAATATATGTTTTCCTTAAAAATTGGTAATCTAAAGCATTCGATTGTAATTCGATTGTAATTCGATTCTTCGATTAATTCTTTTTATTCGGTAATACAATTATCAGTCATGAACAGTAGTAGGTTACCACCTAGAGCAATCTTAATATGCAAGCCTCCATTTTTACCTGAGAGAATGGAGCCTTGAGTTTGCCAGAAAAAAATTCAAAACAAACAAAATTAGTCAAGCAAATAATTTATCAAAAAAATAATAATAATTCGAAAATGATAAATTGCATTAAATTATTAAATAAAATATTTTATAATATTTGAAATTGATATAAGAGAAAATTTTATTGAAATGTAGCAATGATATTTAAATGCATAATAAATGAAGGAAAACATTAAAAAACAGAGATATGAATGCTGGATTGAGGTGCAAAAGATGATTAATCATTTCCTATACGACATATAAGAAATATTAAGAAGCTTAATAGCAACAAGATAAATATAATTTTCCTTCGTCAAAGAAACTAATTTCAGTTTCTCTAAAAAATATAATACAAGAAAATAAATAACACCAAAGCCTAATACTCGTATGTTATTTAAAATTTATCTAATAAATACCTAATAAATAAATCTAGACTTTATTTCATTTTATCTAAATTTCTATCTAATTTACTCTATCTAGGTATATATAAATATGTTGATTTTGTTATCGTTATATAAATAAATATTTGAATAAATAAAAGAGATAGATATAGATAGAATTTGATTGACTTACCTAATCCAAACGGTTTTGAGGGTGAAACTTCTGATTCTTTTCCAAAATTAACTCGTCCTCGTAATGGTGTTGATACACCGTATTCGCTATTTAATTCCGTAACACTTTCCGAACGTGACATATTCAATGATTCGGAGCTCATATCCCTCATCATCTATAAAGTTTCAGAGAGAAAAAATACAACATTTAATATCTAACTAAATCACTAAATTAAAAAAAAAATTATTTGAAGAGGGGGTGGGGGCCTAGGGAGGAAAGTTTATTTATTTATTTATTTTTTTCAAATAAAAAGAATCCATGCTATGCAGTTACGCCACTAAATAGTTTTACTTAAAAAACTTTTAATTATTTTTCTAAAAGGAAACAACATACCCCGTTCTTAGCTTCCAAAGCCTTATGATTGCAAATTAGTGATGAAATAGAATTAAAAACCTAATTTGTAGGATGAAGAAAAGAATTGTCTATTACCTGTGAGAAGTTAGGAACTGAAGCGGTTTTTCTCATCAAAGGCTGTCCATTCGCTTGCAATAATTCTTTAACAGCTACACTTTGTCTTAATCTGTCTAATGCTAAGATACTTTCAACTGCACTAACACCACGTGTATATTTTTCTACAATAAATAAAACATAAAAGAAAATATATAAATATAATAAAGATAAAATATAAAATAGATATTAGTACCAATATAAGTTTCGCCATCATCCAATGAAGCATCTTCTCCAGATGCAGCAACTTGTGCCAATGATTCACGATCTTCTAATTCTTCACTAGCTTTAGGAACATTCGATACAACTTCATAAGTAACACCCGATTGTGTTATAATATCTGATCGTATAATTCGACGTTTAATACGATCCGTTAGACTTTGTTTTTTATAAATATTTATCGCCAAACGTTTGCGTAAAACCAAATTCATTGGTGCTGGATGTGATAAGCGTACAGTTGTTCGCAATATTAAATAAACACGATCGTTTGCTAAAAATGCAATAATAACATTTAGCTAGCATTGATTGAGAATTAAATAGATTTTGCGAATAACTTACGATCAGTTATTTTGTTTAGGTAAACGCTATCGTGTATTGATGAATCCCATGAAACTACAGCACATACGTCCTTTTCTAGATGATGTAGGATATGCAAATTGTAGAATATATTGCCCATTTCTTTTGGAAGTATCGAATGAATGCCTGTAGTTGAAACTTCTTCCCCAGACGGATGTGTTGATAAATCATCAGCTAAAATATGAAGATATGAAGTTTACCTAGTAGTAGTTAATAGGTAGAAATGTTTTACCATTAAGATCTAAGAATAAGACAGGAACATAAGGCTCCATGCCTGGAGGAGGATCCCAGACAGCGGGAGCTCCAGGTATTCCAAATCCTGGATTTGGCACAAGTACAGCATTTCTTTCTTCAGTTAAATTCACCCACTGATCAACTAAACTATGCTCACGTTCAATATCTTGCTCAGATTTATCTAAAACAATTTATGAAATATTTCTTAATGATAATCGTATGTACTTACCCGTTTTATGAATAAGTTTGTGAATTTGTTGCTCTAAATACTGCCGTCGTCTGACTAACGCTTCACTCCATCTTTCCCTTAAAACAGTTAAATCTTCTTCCTGATAAGAATCTAATGGTTTCTGTATGCGTTTCCTATTCAATACGCCACCGATTTCAATTTGAACAATTGATTGACATATTATCGGTAACGTTCCCGAATTTTGTACAGGTCTAACTCGAACCTGTATCCTTCGCTGTTGTCCTTGACGTAATTGATAAATTCCACCCGTATACATATCCACTTTATTGCTAACTTCAACCGGTGCATATTCGCCTTGCTCATTTAATTCCTGTATCTCAACCCACAATTCGATTTTCCTTGTCAATTCCGACCATCGATCAGCCAACGATCTAGCTTTCGCTAATTGCTTCTGCTCAACTTCCCATCCTGGTTTCGTACGAGAGAAACCGGCGCTTCGATGTCCCCACACTTCAATTGATAATGCGCCTTCCGAACAATGTTCTAAGAATTCTTCAGTTAATTGCACTGTAAATTCTTGAACGTGATCAAATTTGAATGTCATCGAATCTTTTTGATCCAATTGTACGCTTTGAATAGGATCGGTCGCATCGACTTTCGGTGGAATGACAATGTAATCGGGATGATTCCAGAATGTGTATTGGCAGAAAACGAAATGTGATAAGGAAAGCGGTAAACCGGATGCTTGTTTAATATTAACACGAATGGTTACTTGCGAAGTTGTATCTTCATCCTCATGACTACTTTCAGATGAATTATCAGAGATTGCTTCGCATATTCTATCCTTTGGCAACATTCCAGACACACGACTTAATTCAACCTTAAAATAAAAACAGTGAATGAAATGAGTTGAAGTCGCCGAAGAATCATTCAAATAGAATAGAGAATATTGTAATATATACTTGTAATCGTCCTGTAACTTCTCCCTGTTGACTAATAATGGGTGTATGATAATCTAAACAAACGTCATGAAATAAACATTCTAGAAATACATTTGCAACACCAATTAAATTATGATTTTCTTGTGATTCGTAGAATGGATCAATCTTCGAATCAATTTGTTCCTGAAATATTGCAAATGCATTCATTAATCATCTCTCTCATCAATTAATTTCATCAATCAAATTATACCTTTAAATCGATTCCTTTTTCCTTTCTTTCATCGTACATTTCTCTCATATCAATTAATTTATTTTCTAATTTATCCATGCTCCAAACTTGACTTGCAACATTCATTCTTTTTACTAAAATTGCTGGTTCACTAACAAATGCCCCTTTCTGCAATAATATAATATTGAAATATTGAATAGAATCATAATACGTATGTATGTAATAATTACTTTTCGATTAGGACTTAAATTGGCTGGTGGTATTTGTAATGTAACACTAAATTTTGTATTACGTCCCATTTCTTCAGCCAACGTATTCGCTTCCTGCACTAAAGCATTCGCTTTCATAATATCAGCTTTCAATTGTCCAATACTCCTTCTAAACATTTCATCAACGCGCATTTGTGTCGTTGGGGTACATGGCGTTGTCTTGAATTTGAATGGTTCCATTGAATAAGGAGGATATGGTGTTGTAGGCGACATAATATTTCGCAATTGTTGAAATTGTCTTTCATACTCCTGACGCTGTTTCTCTAGTGCGACTTGTTTATCTTCTTCATGCTGTCGTTCTAAACGTGATATTGCTGCTTGTATTGGATCATTGCTTAATTCATTCAACATTAATTCGTTACGCGCAAAATTGTAATCAATGTATTGTGCTGGTGTTTGTGGTTCAGACGTTGATGCTGATGAATAAAAAGTGTCGTCAAGTCAAATACAAATAGTAAGTATTTATATTTGTGCTACTTACAGATCGATCGAGGACAATTCACTCTGAAAAAGTGATGATTTCCCCAAACAATTCGATCTCCATTCTTTAAAGGTGTTTTTATCGTAACTTGAGATCCATTTATATAGGAACGGGCATTGGCAAGAGGTTCTAAGAAAAGGCAACCATCTTCAATTGTAATTGTACAATGTTCTGGTTGGATTCCTAAACCTGATAATTGTATATCAGGTTCATCTCCAGTTGAATTACTTTTAGCACCAACAACAGTTCTTTCCTACAGAAGAAAGTGGAACAGAAATAGAAGAAGAAAAAAAAGAAAATAAATAAATAAATTCTTACCTTTAGGTAATAAACGAGTAACTCATTTAAGCAAGGATCCGCATTCAAATTAACTAAATAGAATTTATTTTTCTCAACTTTAATGCCCGAATCCTGAATACTGATTCCCATTTTTTCTAATGTCTGTTGCCTTTCATTTTGTATTCGCTCCGTTTTCACAAGTTTCTCCTCCCATGTTTGCGACATTTCCTTATACAATTTTTCACTTTCGCTTAATTTCTGATGAATATCTATCTTTTGTATTTCACCAACAGGCGAACCCTATAAGAAGAAACAAAAAAGTTGATACTTTGATGAACATTAGATGTTCGGCTTCCAAACTAACCGTTGCATGTTTTAACATTTCTTTCAACGCTTCCACTTCCTGCCGAAGTTCTCGTATAATTCTAGCATTTGGATCTTCATTGATAACAGCATGATTGACAATTCTCTTAGCACGATCCGCGTATCGAAGTGTTGATAATGTTTCTTCATAATTATCAGCAGCTGGTGATATCGTTGCAACCATAACAGTTTTACTGTTACCGCCTAAATTATCCTTGAGTAACCATGTTAAGACAGAATCACGATATGGCACAAACTTATCTTTGTTTTTGTTCCCTGAAGATTGATCTGCCAATTTGGATATGACTAGACCCAAAATAGTTAATGATCTAAAAATGAATTAATGATGAATAAAGATGAAATGAATATGGATATGAATATATAATAATAATAATAATAATAATATTCTATACTTGTTAATGTTGGAGCCTTCCTTTAATCGTTCACCAACCGCTCCAGTTTTCACAGCCCTTTCCGATCCAGCAAGATCTACAAGTGACAT
>JAODFZ020032467.1:0-23482 GCA_027574845.2 Deinopsis erosa
GTGAAAAAAGGTAAAGAATTGATCGACACTAGCGAGATTTTTTTCTATCGATTAAGTATCGATCTAGAACAATTATTCTTTTTGCCCGCCCTATCCGTTTTACCCGTCCTTCCCCTACGTATAAATCAACGTGTGTATGAGTAATATTTGTTTTTAGAAACATAGGGAGTTTCATTTAAAAAACGAAAGTTGACATTATTTCCGGTGTAAGCGTAAATGACGGAACTAGATACATAATGCTTTAAATCCGAGATTGGTTACATTTGCTTAAATTTTAAGTTTTATTCGTTTATCTTCATAAATAAAAGAAAAACAAAAAATACCCGGTATAATTTATGTATGAATTAACAGAAGTGTTTATTACATGTAGGATAGACCGCCAGATATGTGAGGGCTGTGAATAAGTTAAATAACAATTTATAAATATTAGAACATAAAATACAAATTGTAATGTTGATTTAATATTACAACAATAGCTTTTTGTCTTTAACATTATTTAAAATTTATTTTCAATACTTCGTATAACGTTATAATAATAAACCCTTACTTTTTGTTTGTTTAAAAACCCCCACAGCTTCAATTCAATTTATCCTCACTGATAAGACGTCGTTTTCTTAATTAAATCTACGATTAATGTGGAGCTTTTACTTGTCTAGTTCTTCCTAACTCACTTACAGTTGTAAATTACAAGGTCATGCACGTACGTATGCAAATTTTTAGCATCTTAGTGGCGGCAGTAGTGTAAAATATATTCGTAGGATAAGAGTTGCAGCTGTGATAAAGAAATTAACATTCAACTAGAAGTAAATTTCTGTGTGGGTCATTTGGGACATATACTGCAACATTAAGAGATAATCTACACCATCTGAGTGGGTAAGGGGTGTTATTGTCAATTGCATTTGGGGTGTCACCTCACCCGTACAGGGGATAACAATCCGTCAAGCCTCATTAAATCCATGTGCTACATCGAACTGTTTATTAAAATCGATTCTAATGAAACACATGTTCTGGGAAAAACAAAAACGTTGTAAATTCTCGCTAGAAATTATCGAAAGTACATTGTAATATTTTCGCAAAAATTTTAGAAATTTATCACATTCTCTCCCACATTCACACAGGCAAAAAGTTTTAGGGATGATATTTCAAATGCATCCCCATTATTTTCACAAGTTACGCTCGTTGCCGCTCATATTTCACTTTCAACATTATTTTTATAAAAAGATCTAATTTTTTAATTTGTTACAACCGTTTCAAGTATGCTTTTCCTTTAATCATAATAAGATAGCATTAACTTAATAAAAATGATCATCATTCCGTACAAAAAACCATCTTGGGGATGATGAATGGGAAACTAGAGCATTTTAACTGTTATTATGAGTAAGTTGTAGGTTTTGTTTTAATTACTTTACGAGTAAAGCTCTCAATTGAACCCTCTCACAACTATAAATCGGATAAAGTAGATAATCTCAGTAGGGGATTTCATTTGTGGATATATAAACTAACATAACCACCCTATGGAAATCTAAAAAAGTTCACTATAATAGAATATCAAGGAACGCCTTTTAAATTTACTACCACCCCTTTTATAACATGTTGACTATTTATTAGATAATAAATTAATAATGTCTGTATCATAGTAAAAAAAAAGAGTTCTTTTTATATTCAAAAGTTGATAAATTAAACTCAAAAAGCACTCCAAACTTGCTTTCCACTATAACATAATTAAAGTTTATCTAATTAATATTTTTTACAAGCATTTAATTCATTATGCTAAATTATGCAATTTTATTTTATAAAGTTGAAAAAAAAAATTTAACATTTATTACCAGGCGCATGTACCAAATATTTACTTCCGCATTAGTGCAGGATTTTAAAATATTCTCCACCAGCATATAGTGTTTTTTATGAGTTCACATATAAATTATATAGGTAAAAAATACCTTGTAAATTCTAAATTTATGGAAATTCTTTCCACCAACAGCTTGTAATTATAAGGAAATTTAATAATTATATAAAAAATGTTTAGATTGCTATCCTCATCCTTTTTTAATAATATAAAACGTTCTGGTCGATAATAGTTAATTATAACACCTACTTATTCTCGTATTAACATTAAGTACACCCTAAACATAAAAGTATATTTGATTTTATTACAAGTGGAACAAAATATTCAATAAATCTTTGAACTCCAAATACAATGTACATGTAATAAAAAGATACTTTTGTAAGTAACGAGTTCTACTATATTCTCGTTGCCAATTTCCATCTCTCGCAATAATCCGTATCATGCACAAAAGGGTGTTGACGTTCTTTTCACATGATACACTATATGATAAATCTGCTTACGAAAATCTGGATGCTACATCAAAAAAGCCATAAGTAACCCCATAATGTAGGGAGTTAATCCGCGGATTAGATTTTGGGGTGTGAATATTACTACTGGTTTTCTAATTTTAAGAGGGTTGTTATATTAATGTCAGCGATGTGAATGGTATTCCATCATTCCAACTTTTTTACGACTCTATCCCTATTCAAGCTTCATTACTTCATTTATTTATGTGCATTCAGTTTATAATATTATCAGGGAATAGTTTTAATATTTATGTGTCATTATATGCGATAAAAGATTAAGGGATGAAATGAAGGTATTCTATTAAATATTAAATAAGAGGTTTTTATCACCTGGATAGAAAAAGGAGGAAAAACTATTTCTTATTATAAATTTATGCTTGAACATGTAAGTTAAATGAAATTCTTCCATATTTAATTTTCAAAGTTAGTTTATCAAAAATTTGCTTTTAAATAATACGTAATCGATGCATTTTTAATGTGTTTTAACACTTAAATTTTTAATTAAAGAGAATTTTAAAGAGAGAAACAAAACATTTTTTTATTTAAAACTAAATTTTTAGATAAATATTTTAATAAATAAAGTTTTAATTAAAAAGTTTAAAAACTACTTGATTGATAATATTTAAGTTAAAATAAACTTGTACACAATGATAGAATTCCTGTTTTTCTGTGCATTTCGTCAATTCATCAGAATCGAGTGAATTATTCTCATCAGTTAGCAGCGAAATTAAGTCTATTCAGCCCAATTTCTAGCGCAACTCTATCTTGACGAGCATTTCTTTTGCTTATTCAACCCAATTTTTTCTTTTACGTATTCTTCTTTATTGATATATTAAGATTGCTTGAAAGTAAAATTATTGATTGAATTTCCAGTACTTTCAGTATACGTAATTCGTGCATGCATTAAATTTGAAGTTTTATTACTTTTGATGTAATTAGCGAATTGAATACGTTGTTTAATAGAATTTAATGGATGTTTAACAACAACTACAAACCATAGAAAATTGACCAAGAATTTAATATAAGCGAAACACTTGAGCATAAACTGGAAATTAATTAAGAAATTAACCTCCATAGCTAATTAAGCAAATTTATGCAAAACATAACAACAAGAAACAATACAGCTGAAAAAAGTTCACCAGCGTGATTAAATTTATACACAAATTTCAAGAAAATTGAAAGTTCTATTATTGTTATTCTAACTTAATTGTGTAATCATTTTCCGAACAACAACTTTTTCCTTTTCCGCAATAAAAGGAACAAGTAGCAAAGCGCACAGAAAAATGGATAGTTGTAATCAGCAGCCACCTGCTACATGCCATAATAAACCACCCTTAATCTATTGCCAACAATTTTTCCAACTGGACGCTTACATTTATTTACGTATTTAATAATAATTGAAATCTCTCAGATTTGTTTTCGTTTTCAGCAATGCATGATGCATTCATTCAATTGGCCGAACGCAATCACATATTTGTTGTTGTTGTGTTTTTTTTGGATGAAAATTTCCGTTTTGTTTTATATATGAATGTGTTTTGGGTTCGTTCGACTCGACCATTACGATAATTTCCAGTTTGCCAGCTTGATTGCATCAATTCGCCCTATTTAATCAAACTGTTTAATCAAACTACTCTATTGATAACATTTTAATGCAATGCACTTTCCAACATGCAATTATTTCTAATCGCCGCAAATTCCGCAGAATTTTTTATATGAATTATTCAAATTTAGTAATTAATTTAGGTATCAATTTATTTTTAATTGTTTAAAACAACATATGTTCCATGTGTTGTACTAATTAATTTCGAATTTATCAATTTGACTTTGTGATTGATTAAAAATATTTTTTTTGAACATTTATTAATGGACGAGTGAAATTGTGCAGTAATATTTTGCAAAACAGTTTTTTGCTATAAGTACTGAGGAATTAAAATTATTTTTTTTAAATTATAGACTATAAGAGGGATGAAAAATCATATAAAAAAAAAACGCTTTAGAAAAATTCATCGATGAAAACATTTTATTTGAAACACACAAAAATTTTATTCTACCATATATTTGAAAAAAACATTAAATTTATTTGCTGCTTTGCAAATTTTAGTTGAACATTTTACTGTTAACACTTGAAACGTTCAGTTTTTTTTTATTTATTCAGTCACATCTAAAATATTTTATTTCAATGTAACCTATCTTCTACTATTCTTTGCAATAATAATAATATTCATTGCAGTTAAAAAGCAACATTTTATTATAAAGTAGTGTTACAATTCCAACGTAAAAAGTATTTTACTATTTATATAAAAAGTACGACTTTTTCATCTACTGAAAGAGATACAGCTACTCTTTTTCATGCCTATCCAATTACATTTTATGTTTTAGTAAAGTTACTTTTATATAAAGTGTAAATGGTAAATATAATATTTACAAAATAATTAATTTATAAAATTACTTAGAAAATAATCTTTTACCGGCTTCTTTTAATTTAATATAATTCAGCAGAAAGTTGTTCAGTATAAAAAAAAACTGCTAAACTCCAAACTCTCGTATAATTCCTTTATATTTTTTTGTGGTAAAACAATGTGCAGTCATTTAAAGAAAAAGCTTTATATATATATATATATATATATATATATATATATATATACGTATAAGAATAAAAACGAAGAGAATTGTCGTTGAAAAGACACCCCAAATGTAATCAGTTGGTTTCATCTTAGAACTTTGATAGTGGCTCATCTAAGTCACTTACAGTTTCTTTTGATATGCTGATTGCTAGCTCTGTTTAACGTATTTGAAAATCTCACTTTACGCATACATTTAATGCCGTTGATTATATGATTGATATAAGTAATATGCAAATTTTAATCCAACCTTCTGCCTGTTTCCTTCTTTATAGAAGGAAATAAAAGCTTACCTTGTCAAGGGCAAAATGCACCCATTAAATACTCAAATGGTATATAAGACATCTGGCGGTGATTTTTACCACATGCTGCTGCATAATCAATAATATCGCTACTTTTATAAATAGTTTCTTTTTGTTTTTCATTAGTACGTTTGTTGGGGGAGGAAATAGCAAAAGAAAAATGTTAATATTAGTTGAGTTTAGAGTAAACTTTTCTCTACTGAAGTATACAATTGATTTGATAAGTTCTCAAAGAGGAACAAAAAAAAGAATGGCAAAAGAGGTAGAACACACTTCAATTTCCTTTAATTTAACTTTTTCAAACCGCATTATAGTGATTTGATATTAATCACATGTATGGTTGATCCGTGCGATTTTCCATCGAATTTCCTTCTTGATTCAATATTTTTTACATTTCCATATTCAACGGAGAATGAAATACTATTTTATATGTGAGATGAAATATATCTACTCCTGAATACTATCCTAAATAACATAAATATTATTTTTTATTGGTCGAAATATTGAATTTATATGTTTCGCAACATAGAACTAATGTTATCATCACACCCACGCGTACTTATATTTCTCTTTTAGGTCAATCAATCAGCGACTACTTAAAATCGACAAAAAGCAGCGCAAACTTTTCGCCGATGCGATGTTGTATTAAAATGTAAATGAAAAATCATCGAAACGTCTTTTGCAAATCGAAATTGCTTGCGCGCGTGTCTCGTGATATATACAAATACATCAAAAAAATATATATTGCGATACGAATCGCACATTTATAACATACCAGCTCTAGCCTACAATTACGTCGATATTAAAAAACCGCAAATTACTTTCACATCTGTACAATTTCATTAGCATTATTAAAATATTGTAAACAATACACGACAAATAATTCAAATTAAAACTGTTACTTTTACATTCATTAATATACATACATACATTTTTATATAGAAAATATTATTATTATTAAAAGCTCTAATTAACTTTATGAAATACTAGAAGAATAATGAAAATACCATTTTAATGCAAACTTCGTAACTTACAATTAGATTTCTGCAATATAGTTTTATATAATTTTAATTTAAATCTTCTTTCAAATAGAGATATAATAATTAAATCGTCCTAATTATTTACACAATTTGCAATAATTTTCTGTTGTATACATATCTCATATAATTTTGTTTACCCAAATCTTTTAAATATTATTAAATGTTAAAATCATTTTAGTCGTTTTTAAAACATTGTATTATAAAACATTTTCTTCATAAGATTGTAAAAATAATAATTGAAAGTTTAATGAAATGTCAAGTCAAATATCTTTATAAAAGTTAAATGAATGTCTGTCTACTCTACTAATAGAAATATCATTTAATTTTATTGAATACTTTTTGTCTACATTCAACATACCTTCATTTAGGTTTAATTTTGTTAATAAAAGTATTTTGCCTACTAGGACGTTTTTGTGGGTTTAGGGTCCTTTTTTATTTAGGATAATACTTATGTAATACACACGCAAAACATTTTATAGGTGTTGCAAACAAAGCAAACCTTTATACATTACGATTTTTTGTGTCCCTTGTGATTGCTCTATTCTACTGACTGATGCATCTTCGTAAAAAACGAAAATGTCCGCCCAGCATAGACTTGCATACATAAAAGAGCCAAGCAAATGTGCCATGACGGAAATATCAACTTTACCGCTCTTATTTCCCAGGATGAAAATTTCCCATTTGAATTTACCGCTTCGAAAATAGGGGCGTTTTCGAAACCGCACACTTTCCCAAACATTTACACACAAAAATAACGTAAACATTTTACTAACTAATTTGAGTTGTTGCAGTTAACGAGTTGGGAAGTAAATGAGTAAGAGAATGGGAATATGGGAAGGAAAAAATGTTAAGGGTAAGTCTAGCTACAATCCGCGCACACTTTATCTTTCATTTAAAGTTTAAATTACTTTGGCGCCGCATCCAGTCATTTTTGTTTATTCTGAAGCGCTTTTTCATCGTCAAGTCTTATGTGCACAAGAAATGGAAGCGCTCTGCAGATCAATTTTAAGGATTTACATTCAAGGGACTTTACCATCCTCTGCACCTTTTAAATTTAATTAAACAGCTCTTTTTATACATGTACAATATTATATCGCCTTTGGCACTTGCATCTAATTTAATTTGAAACGCAACTCATCATGAAATTGCAGTAAATTTAAATTTGATTGGATAACAAAATTGGTTATAATTGCCGTTTGAACTTTTTTCTATAAAAGAAGAATTAGTTATAGACTTTTCAAATTGAAGTAGTAAATTTTAATATTGCCACTTTACTATTTCAGTCGATCTCTTTTATTTCTATTTTGAGTGGTTTGGGTAATTCTTTTTGCATTGTTTTGTTTTTCGAAAGAATCGTATTGCAGTTGAATTTATGTCGCCACGAGTCGATAAATTAGAAAGTAAAGTCACGAGACGGTAATATAGTAATCATTAAACCATAATAGATAATACATCCCAGATATTATATGGCTCTTACGTGCGGTTCATTCCCACATAGAAAGACGATTTATTTTAGCCTGCATGTACCGCATATTAAGCACTTAAGAACTTGAAACAATAAGTAAAATGTTTTCGAAAAATTAAAACATCAAATGCATCTTCTAGAAACGCTAGAAATAAATGTGACTGTTTTGGGATTATATTGGAAAGAAAAAAAAATAAGCAAAAGGTTTTTTCTCTATTAGAGCGAAGATACTTTTCTTCGCATTGATATTTCATTTATTTCTTGTGTATCTTTCAGCTATTGCCCCGATTAAAGTTGGATTTGTTTGGTGAAAAGGAAATCCTTTTTTGCTTGTGTGGTTGGTAATACGTGGCAACCTAGATATTTAATTGCGTTTCAATAATAAATAGAGCTTTTGTGGTATGGCCATTTCCTTTAGCAATAATTTATAAATCTTTATATAGAAAAGAAATAAGAAATTTATTTTGCATTTTTCGTCTTTATTAAATAAAAAGAGACTTTCAACTAAGTCAAAAACAATTGACGTTCATTCAACTTTCTTTTGAAACATAAGCACGCAATTCTCTTATCCTTCAACTATTTCGTATATACAGGAAAAATTCATGCATGTTTTATAACATGTACCTTGATTATCCCATACCTCATTCACTTTGCAAAAAACAATTTGTTCATATTTGTATAATAAAAATGTGAAAAATGAAGTTGTGCGAAGTACTGGCACTATAGGGCTTGGCATATGCATATCATTGAAATATGTATTAAAAGTACTTGCTATGCTAAGTTCGCATAACAATTTTCATCGATTGCATGTAATATTAATGCAAATATTTAGTACATTAAGTTTTCCGACTGAACGCTAACTTACAACTTTGGAAAACACCACCTGCCAACTACTTGTCATTATGATAATTACAAGCAATTACTTGGAAAAAAAGGTAAAATAAATTACATAATAATGAAAGTGTTATGGGAAGTATTTAATAATTTTTATAATTTATTTTAAATACCAAACAATTGTTAATATTCGCACATTTATTTTTAGGAAATGAGTGTATTTTCATATGAATTATCTTTGTTTAATTAATTTATGAATGTTTAATGTATAATTTTGCTGAAAACAAATTGATTATCGAAAATTGGAAATTATTCATTGTCACAGGTTGCATTGGTTAAATATTTATAAGCATAGTTATGGTAAATTTCTTCTAAAAAGATTGAACGTCATTAATCAACGACAAACAACACAAACAAGGCGCAACACTTTTTAAAATGCGTTTTATATAACGAACGGCGGGCTATATTATGCAAATTACCAACGATTTGAATGCGTAAAATCTTCTAGCAGTAAAACGATGCAGCTTCCTCACGCGCTTTTAGCTTATGTAAGATAAAAAAACATTTATCTAAAATAATACAAAAAAAGCAAGTTAAATTATTTACATTATTGAGGGGAAACAAATGAAAGAGGAATAAATCTTATATGGGAATTGACATTGACGTAAATTGGTTACGAGTACCATAAAGAGCTTACTTGTCAAACACAATTCATTTTACCCTATGATACGACGAATCAAATTATCACACGAGATATAAAACATTAACATGGTAATCTTTCGGAATAAAAGGGACATCGATTTTTCATGCCTGTGTGTATGTGTGTGTAGGGAAGTGCGAAAAAAAGGAGGAAACGTGCTTAGTGGTCCTAAAAGAATTGTTAGAGAGTTAAGAGTGCAGGTGTTACCGAAACACTTCCTACACATGTTCTACAGTCATTTAGAACAAATTTATAATTGCACTATTGCAATTTTTAAAACAGGTTATATTTTTTTATGAAGCAAAATAAAAAAGCAAACATATTGCCGGATAAAAAAAGTATTTTTCCGCTAAGATGATTTATTACGATCTATATATGTGAAAGGAATATTTATATGATATGTATAAATCTCGATTATAGTACAGTTCAAGCTCAAATCCCTTATTATTACATCAAAGGGTATAAATCAGTTTACCCTCGCACTGCATTGCAGCCGTGTTTTTTTTATATTTCTTTTACTTTTAGTTAACATGAGACATATTTTATGTGAGCATCGGTACTTTTATGAAAATAGGTTGTAAACATTTCATAAATTTATTGTATTTAAACATTTTAATTATGAAAACAAATAGGTTAATAAAAAGAATTTTGCTCGCAGCAAACTCTCTCGCTATGCTAAATAGGAGAACGAAACTCGCGCATTTTTACAAAGATAGACACGTAATCATTTTATTGCAAATGAAAAACGTGAAGCTAGACATTGCAGATAGACACAAAATGTTAGATTATATAAATTGAAACGGTTTTAATAAATATAACACGGACACAACAACGAGCGAGAGAGAAAAATGAATGAGCTTGTTTCTTTTTCGGATCCTATAGTAAAGAGCTTTCTATTAAATTCTTTTTTATTTTAAAAGTGACAGCTATTACGCGCCTTTTTATCTGATTGGTCCTTGATGGCAATGTAATACGCAGGCGCTTAACACAAGTGCCCTCTCATTAATCTTAAGGCAAATAAATCTTACACCGTTGACACATTCCTTTAAAATCCCCTTAAAAGTTTTCCGGGCACTGAAATGGAACTCGGCAATGGTCTTTTATACGATTCACACGAAATTAATTCCACTTAGTTATCCTTTACACGCACAAATACAATTTTATTGCTTATAATTTTGAAAATCAGTGCTTGAATTGAAGTAACGCAATAATACATCGATTGCATTATTTATTCGTAATAATTGGTTTTGGAATGCGTTTGAATAAATCAGGAATTTATCAGATTGATTTTTATCTTCCCTTGTATTGTTCACATGATGAAAAGAAAATTGGACTCGTTAGATGTATTAAAAATGCAATTGCGGTTTGGCATTTAATGTAAATGCGAAGAACTGCATCAAAATGTGCGCCTTCATTACATAAATCACTCCCTTTTCGAACCTATTTTCATCCTTGTGAAAAAAGCTGCATAAAGTGCACACCAAAACAAACGAATAAAAAATTCTTTTTCTTATTTACTTAAAAACAATTTTTTAGTTTTTTATGTGTTCAAAGTGCAAAAATACTCGGGTTTTATATTCGTTTTAATAAAAAAAAAAACATAAAGAAATTGCTCTATGTGAGAATTTCATAATTATTTTTTAAAAAGAATTTCACAGAAGCTTTAATAAAAAACGTAAATCATGATGGAATGTTACATTATACTCGAATAACGTCGAAATATTTATTATACAATTAAGCTTCACGTTCTAAACTGTCAGTGATTACTGTCTATAATCAATGTAATAGAAAAGAAATTTATAATGTGAACGACAATTTAAATATTTTATTAACATAATGTCTTTCTGACAGGATGAAAGCAATAGCGCTTTGAAATTTAATCCAGGAAACGTTTTAATTAAACTCTAATGCAATTTTGATGTTAATCATAAAAATCGCATTTGAAATTATCATTATTTTTCTTGGTTTGTTTATCATTTTTATACATACGCTTTTTGTTTACAATTAGAATAATTAAATAGATTGCATGTTTGCTATCGAGTTCGATTACACAATCAATTTGTTTATATGCAATACACATATGAATTTATGAAAATAAGCTTTCAACCGCAAACCATTTCAATGCAATTCTCGTTTTCCTATAAATTTTCCCGTAATAGTACTACGACAGCTATCTAAGTCGATAGGACGTTGATGGCTTCTTGATTGCCCATCATATGTAAAATATATGCAACATAATTCGAACATTTTTATTCAGAGTCATGTAAATCGTATTCAAATGACGTAATTGATAGTCCGTTCAAAATAAATAATATTTGATTAATGCACGTTTTATATTTAAGCAAAGTTCTAAATCAAAATAAAGTATTTGATTTTTTTAGTACATATTATGACGTACATATATGTAACAATTTATATGCTGTCTTATTTATAGCATTACTTGTTTCGTAGCTACAACATTCAAAACATGGTCCGCATAAATAAATTTTCCTGATTTAAATAAATGTGTTTTTTTTTATCATCAGTAAATCTAATGTTATACAAAACGCGTGTTAAATTTTGTTAGTAGTAAAATTGAAACTTACTTTCAATGTAGAAGTAGCTGGTTTCGTTGTAGAGGTTGTGGAGTATTGGACGTACATTGTCCAACGTTAATGTTTCCAAATTGTTGGAGCGCAAATCTAGATGGTGTATGTCTGGTACTCCTCCTAATAATGTTGGAGACAAGATAGTCAGTCGATTGTGGCTTAGGGTGAGTCTCTTGAGGTTAGTCAGTCCGGCAAAAGCTCTATCTGCTATCAATTCAATCTGGTTTGATTCCAATAACAATTCCTGTTAATTATAAAATTTCCAATTAATGCACGAATAGATGAGTAACCTTATTTCCTTTACAATAACCGCAAACAGCAGAATAAAAAAATATGTGAAAAACTTTTCAGCATAGACTTATAATTACTTAACTGAAAAGTTTTCTTCGTGTTGTGATTGACAGCTTTTCTAAGTACTTGCGCTAATATAAACTTATGTAAACGAGGCTGCGAATTGAGTAATCGATTAGTAGAAATCTTTGTTTGCGTTTACTTTAAGCCTTTCGGTTTAGTTACGATGAAAAAATGTATTGGATTTTAGATCAAGTGGAAAAAGAAAAATTGTTTTTCTTTCATTTTTGTTTGTTCTTTCCCTACACTGTATATAAAACACAATATATTTTTTCTTGTTAAAAAATATTTTCTTTTCGTTTTGTTTTTCTTGTGCGTATTCGAACACTTTATATTGATAATTTTGCTACTCGTGCAATAGATAAAAATGCATAGAACTTTTTGGATGGAATATAAAATGCAGGTGTTCTTCCATACAATGATCTCACAATGCAGTAAAAAATAAGAAATAGTATAGGAAATAATATTTCATTTTGGAAAATTGATTTACTAGATTTGCAAACTAAAACAATTCCAAATATTGAATTTTCTAAGTGCATACTTACGTATTATATTTTATTCAATTTTCTTATCAGATTTCGACAAACCAATTTACTTGTTTACAAAACAAATTTATTAAAACATAGGAAGCCATAAGGTCGTTTTTCATTTCAGCTTAAAATAAGCCGCAAATGTCACATTAACGTAAAAAGGAAATCAATTTTGTTTCTCATTTTATTTCCGATAATTTGCCTTTTAATTTCAATTGGTCTTTGTATTTTCTATTGTACGTAAACAACATTGAAAAATATTGAATAGAAAAATGTGAGTTCCATGCATTTTATCATTTTACTAAAGTATCGATTATAGAGTTTAATAAAAATGGTCATAAAATGAAAATATATAAAGTTTAAAAATAAATGTTTTGATTTAACAATTGTTAGGTGCGTTTACCAAGCAAAATTTGTAAATTTTTCAGTGCACATATCAGAAAGTAAACAATAAGTTAAATATATAAATATTTGTTGTAGCTTTAGCGTATAGAACCAAAACTACTAAAACAATTGTTATGAATATTATATGGATTGCGTTGTATTCTAAATTTACTGCAACACTCCTTGCATTGTTATAATCTCGTTGTAATCAACTGTAATATTGCTTTAATATTTTGACAGTTAGACTAATTTCTATGCGGTATATCATAGAAATTACTAAGGATTTTACATCTACACTAACTATTTGTACAAACCGGTAATTTATAACGTAACTGGAGGATTGTTGAAAAAGCGCTCTACTGCAATGTAATCTTATTCAACTCATAATTAATATGCAATAATTAATGTGGTTAAATTAAATCTACTTCGTGATTTTTTGATTAAACTAATTTATCACATTCTCATCTCGTTTTATATCCTTTCGTCTGAAATTCATGTTGATGTATGAGGTTAGTTTTAATAGCATGTTTGCAGCTAAACGGCTTAAAGCAGATCGTTATTCTATAGATTGATTCTCTATCTCTAAATAATTGTTTTTATCAAGAATAAATCTGTATTGCACTTAGATATATTTTAACCGTTGGACAGTTAGAAAACTATATAAAATGTAGGAAGATCTGACTTTTAGAGGTCTCTAAACATTTCGTTTTAGCTCAATAAAAGCTTAGAAATAGCGATAAGAGTAATATTTAAAACTCGTCTTTAATGGTTTCTCTTCCTTGAGCAATTCAACCACTACTTTAAACTTATTATAGTAATTTTTTGGTAACTTTACTAACAACATAACAATTAAATAAATATTAACTGAAAGTTTATAGAAGTGGTTGTTAGAAATTAATTGGACTTAAAAGCAATTCAGAAAATGATAGTTTGAAAAAGAAAAAAAAGAAATTGCATTTACCTCTAAAACCCATAGTTCTGCAAATGTAAGGTCTCCCAACATGCTGATCCTATTATTATTCAAATCTAGCCTTTTTAACTCGCTAAGTCCTGTGAATGTATCTTTAGTTAGAATTGTTATGTAATTTGAAGATAGTTCAAGTTCCAGTAGTTTGGCGAGGAGACGGAAGGTGCCTTCTTGTATCACACTAAGATTATTCTGTGTGATGTAGAGCTTCTGTAAACTTGGCAGGTCTATGAATACGTCTCGCTGTAATTCGGATATCCTGTTTTCATCCAAATTCAACTCAGTGAGATTGTGCAGATGGGCGAAAGCATGATGCTCAAGATTAACAATTTGATTTCTCGTTAGCTTTACATCCGCTAATTGGGATAAATTTGCGAATGCGTATGAATGAACGTCTTCAATAGCTCCGTAAGTTATCTCAAATACTCGAAGCTCTTTAAGATACCTTAGGGCTTTCGTTGGGATAAAACTCAAATTTGCGTTAGGACGTACAATTATCTTCAAGTTGGAAATGCGAGGCTGATTCGAGAAGTAACCCCACACAGCATACTCTGGCGTTAGTTTATTGTTAAATACCCAACATTCTGTTGATGTTACATTTCCTGGAGCGCCTCCACCATCACAAAAGCAATGTATAGGTGCGTCTTGCGCTTCTGGTGAGCATGGATTTCGACTAACACTTTTAAAACGGTCCTTTTTCTTCTCCTTCTCCTTTCGTGTTGCTGATAGTACTCCGCTTAACAAACATAATACCAAAAACAAGCGCATACACTTCATTTCCTGAAATTTAATTAAAACTCTATGTAAATATTTGCTAATTATAAACTATTATAAATTATTAATTACGTAGATAAATAATTTTCAGCTTTGCCACTCTAATTGCAACACATTAAAAAAAATATTCTAGCAATTAATTGTAAATTGTTTTCATTTACACGCGAATGCACTCACAGTTTAAATATTTAAACAAAATATTTTTGTTTAATGGATTAATAATATAAACATATATTTCTAATTCATAAACCCTAACGTTCAATATTTATGAACTTGCATAAGTTTAGTCCACTGAAAATGGGTCCTAAACTAACTGTAAATGTTTTTTATTGCATACAGGAACATTAAAAAACATCAAAATTTCTATGTTATATAATACCGGTATAAAATACCATTTATTGTGTGACAAAAAGACTTTACAAGTAATGTAATAAATAATTAGAATAATTTCAAGTGGAAAACGTTCTTAAGGCACGCATACACCACAGATTTATAATGGAAATTGTAATAATCGTATGTTGGTTGCATTTTTCCATAACTCCTATCACATCCGGCGTTTGTTTTGTACTTTGATAATAAACTAACAACTTAAAAAATAAACTTAATTGAGATTTCTTGCATGATTACATACACTTTCAATATTAAATTTTTAAATTGTCATTCATGCTATTTGAATAGTAATTTTCTTATATTATTCAAATCAGTCGGATAATTTACATGTCCGCTTTGATGGTTTTTCATTTTCCTTCTTTTTTGCTTTCTTACTTCCTATCCTTTTTTGGTGCATAATAGTTCTAATAAAATGCATATAAATCATATACTATAAAAAATAAGTCTCTGTTTGTGGGTAATTATTTTGTCAGCGTGAAACAAGAATTATTATGTTTCCATGCTAGTCTATAATTAAATAAAGAAAAAAGAAAGCGAAAAATGAAAGGAAAGAGGATATTGCGTTTTGTTCGTGCAAACTACGAATCCACTTTACAAAACCACCAAGATTATTAATATTTTGTGTTGTTTCATATATTTTTTATAGACTTAGTTAAATAAAACTATTAAAATAAAAGAAAGTCGGGATCGCTTAAAGATTATCTTAGCGCAAGAAAGATAATTCATACGCTCGTTGCATTTTGAATAATTTTCAAATAATTCATAGCACGCTTCGTGTCAGAAATGTAAAAGGCACTACTCTTACTATAGGTAGACTTATACTACGTTTAAAGTATAAGTTGAATATGATGAATAGTTTCAGTATATCATGAAATTTTAATAGTTTACTTAATATCACTAATTATTTTTATGTTTAACATAGGAAAATAAAGTTAATGTAATATTTACATTTTATTATGTTTAACAATTAAATGCATTTCGAGAATGTTTGTTTCGAAAACATTTTTGAACTAATTTTATTTCAACAATTTACAAGTTTATTTTTGATCCCTGAGAAGGAGTGAAAACTGTGCCACAGAACAACAAAAGAAATTACATAAGAAGGATAAAGTTAGCATTATATATTTTCATAAAAAAAAACTTTGAAACACGTTACACAATTTACTTTATTTTTTTGATTTGTTTTATTATTATAAAACAAATAAAATCTAATTTAATATTTCTCTGTATTTCATCCGAGATTTGCACTCAATTACTTAAGGGCAAATGAAAATTTAAAATTAATTATTTTACTATTAAAATGTGGAATAAAATTTTGGGTGAATAATAATTATGGAAGATCCTAATGAAATCGTAATGATTTTACGGAAGTGTCGTTAGGATTAATAGAAGCGAATTAAAACCGATTTACAAGACTGTAAAGTGGATAAATCTTAATGCATTTGGGTGGCGTGTTTGCGTGATGCGGATGCGTTCAGGAAGTTTCAATATTATTTCTTCAGTATTGAATCGAATGATATTTTTGACTTGATATATTGTACTGCAACAAGATATTGCACCAATAAAAAATATTCATATTAATATATGGCGTAGAATGTAAAATGGAAATATCATTTGAATATAAACACACATTTCATTCTCCCCCATTTTTCATATCAATTTTCCCCATATTACAACATCTAAACGCCAAACACAAAACAATTATCACCCTTAAACAAATTTATTTGTGAAAAAAAAAACCAAACATAAATGGATCTTGTTGTGATTTTACTTTTCGAAAATTTGTCACTCTATTGTATAAAATACAATCAAATAACATTCGAAATGCAAAGGGAAGCGTAAGCATCTATTTGCTGAATAAAATGTTGGTTCAAGTTTTCCTAGCCGGTAGTCATTCGCATATAAAAGGTCAATAAAAAATGGGTTGGCAACATTTTACTTTCTTATCCTTACAGCAACCTATTTATCTGTTACAGAATCAAATAATATTTGAAGAACATTTTCATCATTGTTTAAACATTCAAACTAAACGATCAGTTGAAATCAATTTGAATCTTATAGGGGTTGAGTAGTTTAAAGTAAATTTCTTTTTTTTTTTTTTGTAAAACGTAATTAGATTTTTTGGATGTTTTGTGGCAATGCCGTTCTTTGGGATATTGAACTGTTCAAACAGTAATCTCGGAGTTAGTTTGCATTTGAAGCGTTCGCGCGCGCCAAGAAAGTCTTTCGATATAATTGATTTCAATTGCAATTCATGAGCGAGTCTACAACGCGCCTGTTCCTACCGATAAACAGACCGATATTGCTCCTCATCAGCGTCATGATCATCATCATCATCATCATCATCGCCACCACCATCATTAATATCGATTCGAATACGCTGCTGCACCTCATTATTTTCACTTGAAAAAACTTTTTAATATTTTTAATGCAAATCATTTTGATATTGCCAAATTATATTGAAACTTCATATTTTATCATTCCGAGTCAACAACAATGAGGAAACTTTCATGATGATAAAGTCACCAAATTCTTTTATGCATAAAATATTTTCACAATGTTTCTCAAAACAATAATTCGTAGACCTTAAATTAGATCATCTTATAAAATACTTATTTTGAATATATGGTAATTAACTTCTATAAAGCTATATGTACCAAATTAGCAGAATCAAATGGCATCCATTGCACTATTTAGTACTTATTTTGTATTAATTTGTACCAACAATAAAAATTTTGTTTAAAAATAAATAACAAATGGGACACATTGCATAATGTAGTTCCTATTTTGTACTAATTTGTAAGACCAATAAAAATGTTGTACCTTGTATCTTTTTCTCAAAATCACTGCCAACTTTATCATTATGACCAGCATTCAATGCAATTAAAATTAAATAATGTTTTTAATTTTCAGATTTGAAACTGTGAGGATTATGGATGGAATGCCCTTCAATTTAGGAAGAATGAAATTGTAGACGTTCACGGTGGAAAAACATTGCAACACAAAGATATGAGGAAATTGGTGGATCATATGCGAGAAATTGAACATATGGGTAATTAACATTAAATATTATTTAAAATATACTCCTATATTTTTTCAATACAGAATTCTTATAATAATAATCATTGATTTCTTTTTGTTATAGTTCATACCACATTTGATGTATTATGGAGGAGTTGCTGTTAGATATCCTCATGTGTACGTTCCCAATGCCATCAGACATTCTTTTAAGGACACCAACAACAATTGAAAATAGTTGGTAAGTTTGTCACATTTTTTCTCATTTTGAAAACACGTTGATTAACTTTACATCATATAAATGTGGATTCGCATTGACACTTCATAACCTTCCGTCGTGACCTAGCGCTCAGCGTCTAGTTTGATCGGTCAACAAAGTTACGGACTGTTAGATGTGAAGGCGGTTCTCTCAGTTTAAGCTGCTTGAGATCCCTGATCATCTATCTGCGCTCGTGCTGCTTTGTAGTCTGACTTACAATTAGTTTGTGTGGCAATTTTTTGCTGTTATGTCTAAAATTTGTTTTCTTTTTCTTATAGGAATCACATAGAACTTTTGATGTGATATGTTAGTCAACGCCAAGAAAATAATTCGCAAGAACAGTTGGGTGATTCGACAGAAGTCTACAACATTTGGAAGAAGACGAACAACCGATTGTAAAAGTCATCTACTATTATACTGTACATACAGTTTGAATATAAACCACAATTCGTATTTTGATGTGTGCATCAAAAAATATAACATTAAATTTAAGTTAGACTTTTATTTCACTTCACATACAATAATAATTCAAAGATAAAACAACTTGCAAAGTTAGAAGCGAAATGGAATCTATGATTTTTGTGTGATGGCTTGATGTCTCCCAAAGTTGGATGATTATGAATTGAGTCGGAGATTTTTCTAGAGTATTTGGCTTAGAAAAATCATCGACTCGATTCTTGAAAAAATCTTCAAAGTCCACTAAAATTCAGTATAAATACAAGTTTCAACCATATACTATCATAAGTGGTTGACAGCTCAGTAGTTAGAGCGAAGGCTTGGAAGACTAGAGGTCCCAGGTTCGAGCCGCGCTAGCGGAATTTCTTTGGAATTTTTTTTTCTAAAATAGTAAAATATTAAATAAAATGAAAAATTCCTGAGAATCCTGTGAAATTTCGTGAAAAAATTTTTTTTTTGATGAACTTTAACAGTTCAAATATCTGCCGATAGATGGCAGCACCCGTATCGCACCAAAAGTATGACGTCATACCTTCTACATGCACAAAATTTTGCTGGATTTTGATCAACTTTAGAGGTATGACATCATACTTTTGATGACGTCAAGTCTGTCTGTATTCTGTTGAGATATTTTTGCATTGATACCCGTGCTGCTATCTATTGACCGATATTTGAACCTGCCAAAATTGACCAAAAAAAAATTTTTTTTCACAAAATTTCACAGGATTCTCAGGAATTTTTCATTTTATTTATTATTTTACTATTTAAAAAAAAAATCCAAAGAAATTCCGCTAGCGCGGCTCAAACCTGGGACCTCTAGTCTGCCAAGCCTTCGCTCTAACCACTGGGCTGTCAACCAATTATGATAATACATAATTGAAACTTGTATTTATACTAAATTTTGGTGGACTCTGAAGATTTTTTTTTCAGGAATCGAGTCGATGATTTTTTCCAAGCCAATCAATTGTTGTAGGTGACCTTAAAAGAATAACGGATGGCATTGGGAACGTTCACATGAGGATATTTAATTCACATCAAATGTTGTATGAACTATAACAAAAAGAAATCAATAATTATTTTTATAAGAATTCTGTATTGAAAAAATATATATTTTAAATAATATTTAATGTTACTTACTTACTTACCTAAGGTTGCTCAATATCTCCAATATGATCCACCACTTTCCTCCTATCATTCTGTTGCAACGTTTTTCTAACCGATTTTGGGCAAGCTTTCGAAGCGTACATTCTTCTCTGAAATCGTGAACTTCTACACTTTCATTATTCCTAAATTCATAGGTTGAACGTCTTCCATTTCTTTCATTGAAAAAATTTGGTTTCGCCTTCGGAGCTATTACAAAGCGCGCATCTCTGTTTTATAGAGGTATATAATTAATCATATGAAAGAAATCCGTTTAAAGTTTTGCTAAATTCTGTACACTTACGGCTATTAGATGCTATCGTTGTCTAAATCGCTTAAGCACCTTTTCTATGTTACTTAACTATGTAAAATGTGTTACGGCTAGACTCTTATATGGAGCATTTTGGGGAATATCTATATTTTGTTCCTAATCCGTAATTTCTACAGCGCGACCCTTTTCGCAAAGTTTATACCAAAATGATTACTTCGTCCTTTAAAACCGTACTATCTTCCAAATCGTCTATTTATATGTGAACCTATATTATTCAACGAGCGTAAAAAATATTTACTGTAAAATATATTTAAGAAAAACCATTACTTTGAGATCAAATTGTTTTAGGATATAAATATTAAAGCGCGTAGAAATAAATTATTTAAATTTAAATAAATAATAACAATAAATGGTTTGTAAATTCATATAAAACATTCAACAAACAACATTTCTATTTTGTATTTATTAATTTTTAATTACTTAATTTTAATATGCAATTAATTTTCTATAGAAAAGTTTGCTTGGCAAAATTAAAAATATATTGAATACTCCTATTATTTAATAAAGTGAACAACTTAGGAGTATACAATTCCAACTTTTATTTCTATATGAAAATAATAACGTTGATTTTCGCTATACCATGAAGCTTTTGGATATATTAATTAATTTCATATACAGGCTTTCTATGTTTATTGAGTTCAATTAACGTCTGAATAGTTCGAACAAGGAACAGAAACTAAGGTTGCGCATGCTCCTCCAGTCAACAAGAAAAAATTAAAACAAAAAGGAAATTTGTTATTTAAATGGAGCTTCACCCACTTCCCATTCGAAAAACGGTTGATCCTTTGTATTATTGACGCAGACACAGGCGGAAGCTGCTACAATATAAAATTGTAATAGAAACGTCTGCTCAATATCAGATCTTCACGGATAAAGAAAATCTAATATTACATTTTCTTTTAGAAATTTCGTATTTTTTATTGTTTATTTAATCATTAACATCATTACAAAGTTTTATAAAACTTTTTAAGCAAATAAATTCTTCGGAAAAAATATGAATAATGGCTTGTAATTGAAATTTAGTGATTGGCAGTTTAAAGTTTGAACAAACTGTAATATAGTTATTGGAAAATAATGATAATTGAGTTATTAAAGTTTAATAAAATAATTACATACATACATATGTTCAATATCATAGTCGATGAAAATTGAACAAAAACAAATAAATATATGAATATAAAAACACATATCAGCATTTTTCCAATTTAGTACTTTTAAAGGAAGTATACAAAGCAACCCATATGCTAAACTAAGCATTCTACTAAAACGCTTATTCTATTATTCTTGGGGGTTAAATATTTAAACGATTATAATATGTTTATGTTAAATAAAAGTTAACTTCTGAAAAGAATGAAAAATAACAACATAATCAATATTATCGCATCATATGCTACACTAAGCACAATAAAAGGACGTGCATGCTTTTATTAGACGTGAAATTTTATAAAATTTAATATAAAAATATTTAAGATAGGAAATAATTAACTTTCAACTTTATTCATCCATCAAAATAAAATAATTTTATGTATTGCTGAATAGAAGAATATCATTAAAAGTGTATGTACTTGTATTTAAATTTAATTCATTTACTTTAAACATTTACAAAATTATGTTCAAGTATCTACTTGAAAATGCTAAAAGAATCGGAAAAAGTTGGAAAATAGCTCCCTTGTGCGGACAAACAGACTATAATTACAAAACTCATTGTCATGTTCTGTTATGTTGAACCATCATCCTTGGCCCCTTGATAAAATAAAGAAAGAAACTGCTTGTAGTCACGTTATGTCCCAAAGCCAAACTTTAACTTGACCGCATTGTTATACAAAAATAAACTATATAGAACATATTTTTAATTAAACTATGAGAGAGTAATAATATCCAACAAACAAACAAAAACAACTAAGAGGGCGTTTTAATTAAAATGAGAGAGGTCAATTAAAAGTCAAAATAGTATTTATGCATAATACTATACATTAAACTTCAAATGAAATGAATATGGGGATGTTATCCATCTACTTGATGATGTTGTCATAACGCATTAAATTTGGCAAAGTGCAATATGTGGACTTTACATGACTTCCATTATAACACCATTAATCTTGATACACCAACATTAATACGTTTTGTTTCGAAAAACAATCTGCTTCAAAAAATCATTTCATTTTGGTGTGCGATTAATTTCAAACAAGTGTTGGTTTGGTAATTTAAAAATAAGCAAGGGAAGGCTTGTTTCCTTTTTAAAAATGTTGGTGAAATGTGAGATTTATAGAATGAGAAAAAAGCTTCGAATTACTAAGAAGATAATTGTAAATGTTTAAAGATGTTTTTTTGTTTATTTTAATAATAAAGTGACTAATGAAAATGTAATTGTTTTTATAATATTTTTAAATAAATTAAACAACATTATTGTAATTCTAAGTAAATTTGCTCGAATGCATTTAAAACAATAATACCGCAATTAAAACAATCATTTATGTAGATAAAACAATTTTATGCTTTTTAAGATTAGGAATAATATTCGTTGCTTTTCACCACTT
Organism: Deinopsis erosa; assembly: GCA_027574845.2. NCBI lineage: Eukaryota > Metazoa > Arthropoda > Insecta > Coleoptera > Staphylinidae > Deinopsis > Deinopsis erosa. Next base: position 23,040 of record JAODFZ020032467.1, read on the forward strand.
AGCATCAAGTAATATAAAACTATGATAATTCTAATATGAATCCTTTAATTAGCAATTTAAATTAATATATACATTTTATGTAAAACCATTTATGATGATTCTAGGCGATTTTAATTCGAAAAAGATTATGCTTATTGTATTCTCAAATTTATCTATTTATTTTATATCATATTTTGTTACACAAAATCAATTCTTAACGTACTTAATATTTTATGATAGATGTTGACGTGTTTGTCGTGTGTTGACTAGTTTTAAAAGAAAAGTTAACAACTATAAAACAAAGAAGCTTAAATAAAATTTTGTTGTTTGTATGTACACATTTTTCAAAACACGTAACAAATCGATTCTTATATAAAAAAGTGTAAAATTCATTGCATATTTTATAAATACAATATTTAAATACTTAATGGAAAATTTTAAATAAATAATTAATTTTTAAAACT
>JAODFZ020032590.1:0-13617 GCA_027574845.2 Deinopsis erosa
GCAACAAAAAAAAGGTTGAGAATCACTGGTTTAAATAGAGAGTTTGGAACCGATTAATGCAATTTACATTATATCTTATGCGAAAAAATGATTCGCCATTAGTACAAATCGCCATTCGTACTGCTTGCTGGAACGAATTGTGTACGAATAGCGGGGTTCCACTGTAATATAAAAATTATAATTAAACAGATTAATTTATTTGTATTTGTGTTTATTTCAAATAATAAATTTCAAAATTATATAATGCTCGAAAATAAATCTTTTGAAATGAAAGATTTAATCAAACTTATTAAAGTAACCTCTGCAGTAATTTCATAACGATTAGAAAACCTTTTTTTTTCTAATAAAATTGCTGATTGGTTTGTGCCCTTATAATTTTCATGGCTTACGGTATTCGATCATATGTTGAACAGCATATGAAATATAATTAGATAATAATTGCTAGAAGCGGTACAGTAAATAAATAACATATATATAGAGAAATGTTTTATATTTGTATGATGTGAGTGTGACTTCGTGTGTGTGAACCTGTGAGCAGGTTAGGTTACGAAAGGTCGTGACTTGACTGGTCACGACGAGTGCTTAGGGTATAGCCTTAGGATAGTTCTACACTCAAGCCCGTGCCTCAGCGCATGGCATACTTATATTATAAAATAGCTAATGTAACTAACACTACATATGCATACTAGAAACAACAAAACCCATATTATATAACAACTACCAGCTTTTGGGGCAAACTGTTTCGATAGGTAAATAGAGAATATTTCGTTCATAAATTTAGTAAGTAAGTAATTGAAAATCACGAATTTTCGATTTATGTGCGCTTAATACGTGTATATGAACACCTGCTTCAACTTTGACCTCTTAGTCTACCGTTGCCCATGGGCAGTGATCCGACACATGTCCACATCAAAACCACCGGAACACCTAAACATTAAAAGCACTGATTTCTATAGAAACAATAGATCTATGTGCAGATGTTCCGATATTGCGTGTAAGATATAATTGAAAAAATATTCTATTATCATTTTTATTACAACTTCGACATATAAAGCAAATTGAATTTTTCATTAGGTACGCGTTTGTTTGTATGCTATGAGTATTCATAGATGACCCTATTCATTTTCAAAAAAAAAAAAAAAAGTTTCGTTATTCTATAAGCATGTCTGTATGAATATGTGCTTAAAAAAGTTTTAAAATCAATTTTGTACTTGTATTGAAGTCAAATTGTTATCTACATGTCGCTGAGAATAAAAGGATCATCTTTAGATAGGACTTGAATGTCCTAGCATGACAATAGCTTAATATTAGTAGGCATTGCCTTTCAGACCAACAACGCATCGTTCAAAGAACCTATTCTATTATTTTACAAATTAATATCATACTTTCTCATTCATTGAATAATTTTTATTGTTTTATGATTATTTTTTTGTTAACGGCGACTGTGAAGACCTTTTGATCTTATATCTTTATTGTGACATGATTGATCTTAAAATTTTGGAAGAAAAAAGCATTGAATTTTACTATAACCTTATTACAGACTCGTTTATCAAATCAATATTTATCAGTTAGTTTTTAGAAATTTATGTAAATGAAAGTTTCTATCTGAAAATGTTTCATTATTTATTCATAAGTAATTAATAGAAGTTTTGTCATATTGTTGGCATTGTATTCTATATGGCATTCTTTAACATTCATATGAAGGGTTTTAAGTTAAATGAAAATATGTAGAATGTATGGTAACTTACCAGTTGTAAATAAAACGATGGCTTTCAGACAGGAATATTCAGCGGAGTCCACGTGCAGCGCTTTTAACTTCTCCACTTGTTCCTAAAACAATATAGAATGAGCTTTAGAATTTGGATGTTAACATCTGTATTCATAATGTTTCATCTTTAGTACATTACACTATTCATACAGAAATGGTTTTGTTCTGATTATTATTAGCAGAATATAAGATAGGTCTCATTCATATAAATCATTTCTATTTTATTTTCTGCTATTATTTCGTATCAGAAAAAAAAGAATACATAGTTTTTTATTTATTACCTGGAATATCCGTATGTGATCCATAAATTGAACGACTCTATCGGCACACATTGGAGATGCATGTAATCCAGCAGCAGCGATTAAGGGTGCTACATGCAGAGGCATAGAGCATTGACTTGCATTTAGAACAAATAATTCAGACCAAACCAGTCGTAGCAATGCGACCTTTAAGTAATGTTATTGTTATTCAGTGTGCTGTTTAGAGAGATGGTGAAATTATTGTGAGTACCTGATCGGTGACTTGAAGATCGGGAAAGAATGGAATATTTCTTGCCCATTCCACCGCTGAGAATAATAATCTAGCTGCTAATTCGCAAATGTTGTCAATGCCCATTATATTATTCGCTTGAATGCATTGCCCATATCGACTTGTTGGATACGGTTCAGCTCTAAGCAGTAATGAAATGTAACTGCTTAAATAGGTGTGATTGCTAAGTGATGTTGTTACTGAATCGGTTGAATTTAGAAATTGATTTGGTAATCCTGGTAAAGCTGGCTGTGAAGGAGGCACTCTGCCCCTTTGGACGGCTATAAAATAAAGAAGAAAAAAATTGAATGTTGTTAATCTGAAACAAGTCTGCTTTTTGTGTTTGATTCTTTGAATGGAAAGCGATCACTGTTAATCTACATTGCTATAGGCGTGATATACCCTATCGCAGATGTAATCTGCATTAATGTTTTGTATGGAATTGCTAAATGCAATTCGTTCAAAGCGTACGGAATAGTTTTAAAGGATTCTCGACCGTACATTGTCGATGATGAACACTGATACATAAGTTCCATAATTCTTTGCAATATTCACGTGTCAAATGCGAATTTCAAACATAGACATGTTTACGACGGATGCGAAAGTAGCCTGTAATATAGCTTGAAGTGTGTCAAAACATAAAACTGCATTCCATTGCTCTAGACATTTATAATTTGCAGTGAGAACCTGTTTTTCAATTTGATTTCATGTCTTTTTAACTGCAAATTAACTCTGGATTAGCAGTAAAACACAAATACTTAAAATGGTTTTTTTTGTGAGCCCGAAGAGGTAACTTTATGTGCATCATAGGCGAGGAAGAAATTTTTTTCATCATCATAATCATCATCCTCTATCTCGTTTTGTTAATTATTAGGGAAAGTATACAAGCTTTTCCATTGTCTCGATCGAATCCTATGGGATTTCGAACCGAAATCCACCCAATTTGAACTATTCGAACCTTATATTACATTTTTCTCCCTCCGTAATTTTTTTTCCTAATTAATAACTTTGTAATGAGTGGATGATGAACTCGAAACTATTTACGATATAGTAAATATTCTTTTAGGTTCATAACATACCATCTGAAGAGGTATAATGTACCATCAATCAAAGTTATGCCTGTCTAAGATCATTTATATGAACTCTGACGTTTGAATTAACATTGATTGCCGAGATTGGTGTTCGACTTTTTCAATTTTTCATGACAAGTACATTATTGTTCTGTCATTTTTTCTTAAAAACAATTAATTGTCAATGACGTCTTGACTATTAAACAGCAACATTGTTGTTTCATATTGATAATTGTTGCCAATAATATTCCAATAATGATAAGGCATTTATTAGTTGAATGTGCGTATTTATTAGAAAAATAATTAATTAATAATGATATTGTTATTATTGTAAAATTGATCATTGTTTTTATAACAAAAAGCTTTATTTTCATTACACACTTTTTTAATGCCGCATTCAATGTTAATTGTTTTGCATAAATTTAGTCAGTTCGTAAATAACGCGCACAAAACAAAAAAAAAGTAATACAATAATAATAATAAAGTATTGTCACATTGATTGATTGATAGCAGTGATGGTTTAAAAAGTAATGTTTCGTGGTGTTAACATAAGCATTTTTAAAGATGGCCTTTAACCTGTGAAATGCTTTCCGGTGTTCGAGATCCTATTGAAAGAAAGTAGTAAAAGAGGTCAAAAATGTCAGTTCGGTAAAAATAATAATAAAATTTTTTTACGAAAAATTAAGAAATATGTGTAAGATTTGGTAAGTCGGACGAGTTTTTGGAATGTAAAAAGTTATTTTTTATCTTTATGCATGGAACTTGTATTATAATTCTGTTCTGAGTTGCTATGCTGAGTGTGGCTATCGTGGGAAATAACCTTTGCTGACCCTGACCTCAAACGAAGACCAAGCGTACAGCGAGATGGGGCCATAATCAAATACCATGAAGAATGAAGTCATTCTAGTGTAGGTTTCCCTTAAAATATTTGTCTGTGGTAGCACACTTTATATTATATATATGCGGATATTAAAAACCACCACGCAATTGCTAAACGATCGAGGCGAAAGTCGATTCCAAAACAAACATACATTTATAGGCGCAATAAACAAAAAACTTCTACGCATATCAACAAACACTTTTAAATAATCGCTAAATTATATAAATGAAAAACCCATCACTAAAATACTTTCCAAAACAATCTCAAACAAATCAATCATTAAATTTCTATATCGGTGGATAAATTTTTTCACGAACTATTCAAAACAATCATCAATTTGTAATCACGAATTTGATCGACCAACGGAAAATGCAATTGAAAATATCATTAATTTTAATAACCGAAAATTCTTTTTTAAAAAAAATTTTCTTTTCCTATAACTATCATGGAAACACTTTCACTCATTTCATAAATACGCTAATAGAATTATTTTCAATAAAATGAAAATTAAATTTATTGCATAATTAAATTATAAATGACAACGTTTAATTCAAATTTGCAAAATTTCTGCTATAACCAACATATACTTATGTTTCGAGAGATAACCTTTGGCTCGTAACCTAAGAGTTACAGCTTACTGAATTTAATATACAATTCGTGTTATAAAATGAAAAAGTACTTAATTATTTTAAATGTGAACTAGTTTTGATAGTCACTGGTTTCGTGATTGTTCTCAATGAGCGAAACTTCTCTTTCCCCCCTGTTGATATATGAGAGAAAAAATGTAAAATGTTGTAGTGGACATGAAAGTTATTCCATGAATTGTTACTATAATTAAATTAATGTACTGTACCGACAATCTTGACAGTCGAAACATATTCTTTGAATTATTTTAGAGGAAATGAAGTTGTTGTTTGAGGAACTTATTTTTGATAATAAAATTGTTTGTGTCGTCTAAGCATACCGTGTATATGTATAGATGGGCGAGTGTGTATGTGTATGTGTGTGTGTTAGAAAAAGAGGAAAAAACCGTTAGTTTAGGGAAGTTTTTGCATAAGCATAACAAATGAGATTTGCCAATAATTGTATAAACATGCGAAAAGATTTTCATCATGGTTATGGTTTTATCGTCTTTTCCCACGAAGCATGAAAAGGGGCCTCTTCGTCATTTGAATAAATCCCTTAAAGTTGCCCTACCTGATTTACATAATATTTACTGGACACTGGTCATCCTATCTTACCCTCGCAAGGTGTCATTGCTTTACAACCCTCGGGCCAAAAACGGGTTTTGCACTTTTTTTCTATATGTATGAGTAGATCCGTTTTGTTCAAACGTTTTATTAACAAAACGAAAATCTTCTATGTTCTTTACGGATTACAAATTGCCTCAAAATTCCCGCCTTATAATTTCAAAATAAATGCATTCCATTCAAAGATAATAGTAGACAAGAAATTCTGATGATGATAATACGACAACCAAAACCATGTCATTTGTATACTTTCATTCGATCGTATTGTTTGTTTGGTTCATTTTTTTTCTTCTTCTTCTTATGATAGATGTTAATAGAGCATGTGGTTATTGCTATTGTATGTGGGTTAGAGAGAAGAATACAGACAAGAAGTCTAGGTCGGTGGATCTACCTGGGTCTGCCAGATAAAGGGATGCTAAAAAGGTCATCAGACGCCCCACACATAAGCGCGTGTTCAAGTGTCATATTATTGATCCCAGAACTAGTTTTTTATATATATATATATAAGTATATATAGTCACTATATTATTAACACGTAAACATTTTTTTTTTTGATAAAAAATATTTTTTAAATTTCTTAGTTATAATTTTTATATGAGAAAAGTAGGGAAATAATTTGAAAGAACCATGAGTAGATTGTATTGGTATGATATGGAAATATTTAGTCTTATATGTATAGCGCAGGGTTCGTACTTCTATTGTACTCTATTCTTCTACATGATTGATCGGTTTAATATACAAATACTTGACCGTAAGGTCCAACAAAAGCCCTTTCCAAGACCAAAAGGATCGTTTACCGCTTGCATACATTAACGACTTGCTAAGATTAATGGTATATTGGTGGTCAGTATATGGGAAAGCGGCCTAAACACAAGACCGGGCACAGATCATATTTCCAGTTTGTTCACACAACAACTATTTATTATAAACACTCTTCATCCTCCATTGTATATTTCTACATAGGAAAATTTTTGCGCTTATGCAAATATGCAACTGATACTAATTTCCTTAGAACTATAAAATAAAACCAACACGTTAGACCATTGAAATTATTTCCAACATGTTAGTTTGTTTTGCTATAAAATCAATTCGCCAAGAGACTTAAGTACATATAAATCGTATTTTAGATAAACATCATAAATTCATTAAAATATTCCTCGCTTGTTTCTCGATTTTTAATTTCTCCTTACATTCCCTCTTTGTCTGAACTCATAATCAGTTGATCTATTATTATTAACAATGTATGCTTTTAATTAGTGCCATTAATTACGGAATACTTAAGTCATATTATTATGAATTGATTTAAATATTTATTTCAATTTACATTTAGTTTAGGGGAATATTTTATGGAATAAATTAATTTCAAGTGTAAATTACCTTCTCTTCTCATTCCCATTTTCATACATTTCTTCAGCCTGCAGTACTGACATTGGTTCCTATGGTGTTGGTCAATTGGGCAATTTCTACTACCTCTACATGAGTAAGTCAAATTTCGTCGAACGCTCCTTTTGAAGAATGACTTGCATCCTAAAACATCAAATGCACACTGTTTACGAATTTGATAGATGATTATTACATTTTATTTTTTTGACATTTTTTGCTAACACTTTTATTTATTTTTTCGTAACGTCTTTTAAGGAATCGGAAATGAAGTCGTAGAAATGGCTATCGAGAAACCTTTCTTATTGAATTGGATTATTATTTATTACATTCTCAATGAGTGTAAAATGTGGTAAATGTCAAAAATATATCCTTTGAAAATAATAAGGATTCTAATGGGATTAAATCTAATATGTAGGTTTGATAGTGAGTGAATCTTAAGAAGGAAGAAGGTGGTGGGTACAATTAACAAGCTAACGGTATCTTATGTTATATAAATATGCAGAAAAATGCTATACATAATGAATTTGTAGACATCAATTAAAGTTACTTCTTAACTATTTTATTTATATATTTATATTCGTTTATTGTTAATGTTATTCATGCTGTGGAACATTTTAATTATAATTATATATGATTTCAGTTCTGAGGTTCAGGTTGTGATGGTTCGTTGAATATATAGTCGGTTTACACCTGGACATTTAAAAATGTTTGAAAAAGAGCTCATTTTACACCCTTAAAAAGCGTATAATTGCACAACCGGATTTATTCTATGCTCTTTTTATTGACATTTTCTTCGAATTGAGATAAATGTTCTTGGAACGCTTGTCAACACATTTAACTTTTAAATCTATCCACCTATTATTGCACATTAAAATTATGTGACGCTTTCTGATGAAATTTTTGATTCACGTTTTGAACATTTTTATAGTTTTACGACCGCAAATGTTTTTATAAAGCGTCATTTTTCTTTTCCTATTCCCTAAAGAGCTGTCAAATTCTATACAGGGAACTTTTCTTTTATTTACTAACGATGGTTATGTTTTCATCTCATCTTCATCATTGTCATCTATGAAATAAGCATACAAAACTACTTTGCATGATTTTGCATGTCTCAACTGTCTGCCTGTCTAAACCAAACGAACTAACGAATTAAAGGTCTTTGAATTTTTCGTTACCTTGAAAGTTAAAAAATGATGTTATCGCTCAAATAATTATTTTTATAATTAATATAATTATGATTCTTTTTATATTTCAGTAAGGTAAAACTGCTTCACGCGTATTGTTTCATAAATAATTGTTTTTGACGCAGTAGAAATGTTTTATTAAATAATGTTTTAGCATACTGTGATCGTCCGAATTTTTAAAATGCTACAACTTTCAAAATTCTACGTAATTTGCATATTGAATATTTATGGCCAATTTAAACGAGTGCGAATACATCAATTTTCGCCATAAAAATGCACCTGAATTACTAAACAAAAAATTCTATTTAATTCTTTTCCAACTTTTTTCTAAGATTTAATTTTAATCTTTAGAATTTATATTTCACTTAATTTAGGAAATTATTTGAAACAAAAATAATAAAATGTTATAATATTTTAGATTTGTCTCCTATTTTTATTTTTAAATTTTACTTTTTAGAAAAAGCGTCAAGAAGTTAATAATATTTTCTTTCTAAGATTTTATTTTATTTTTCACAATTAAATGTCCACTTAGTTTAGGAAAATTTAGGAATTAGAAACTAACATTTGCTAAAAATAGTAGAATTTTATAACGCAGAATTTAATGTTAGTTTTTCATTTTCCAAATTTTACGTTTCAAATTTAAATGTCCACTTTATCAAATTACATATTAGGAAAATAATTTTAAAGAATTAATGTTACCTTTCAGAATTAAATTAGTTAGAAAAGTTTAGAAATATTATTAGAAACAAAGTTAAGAAAATTTTCTAATGTAGAATTTTTTTTTTTGGATCATTAAGCACAATTAATTATACTTAAATTTTTAGGGTGTTGAACTATTTGATTTTAGGATTATGCTAGTGGAAAATTTATGTGGGAAAATTGGTGTAATTTATGATGAATTTTACGATGCGACGTTTAATAACAACTCGGCGGTGAGGTGGTGTATTATAAGATAATAAGGGATATTGAATGTTTGTATAATAATATGTTTAGAATTTTCAGCTTCTTTACCTTCGCAAGTGAATTGACCATAATGTTTTCCTGAACTTTTATCACCACAAACGACACATTCAATGTTTTGATTTTTGTCACTATTAACACTATTTTGTGAGTTTTGTGATGGCGTTTGTCGATTGTTAATGAGTGAGAGATCGGGATTGTCCAGTGTGATGGGATTTAAATTTGTTGGCAAGGGGTTCAAATTGGTTGATGGCAATGGATTTAGAGCATTAGAGAGCGTGTTTAGACTGGTTGGTATGGGGTTCACTAAAGACGATTCGCGCCACGAAGGTGCTACTAGAGCCATTTTTATCGCGCGCTTTTATTATGACACTGTTATCACGAAAAGAACACTTTGATTCACTATGATGTCTAATTAGAAAAACATGTTTAGCACAAAGTTTTGCTGAAATGGCACGAAATTTATTAATAAACTGTTAAAAAATTAATATGAATTGATGAAAAATGTTGGAAAATTTGGCACAGATTTTGAGTATTTCATAAGTTAGAGCGATTCGGAACGAGCACGTATCAGAGCACTCGAGGTGATAGGTCATCCCCTCGGCACTCTCTAGCCTCTACTAGTGACCTTTCGGTCTCGGGCCCGACACTGACTTGGCCTGGGCGGTTCTGGGAGGTCCTCGGTTCACAGCCGGGTCACACTACGCCAATGCGCGCTCTTCTTTCAATATGGAGGGGGAAAAGTCTCACACGTAAACCCCAACAAATCTATCATTGCATGCGCCACTGTGTATTTTCGGCTCTTTCTGGTTGATCACTGATCACCACGTGCTTCTGCTTTCTCCAACGCAACGCACACTCAAACAAATCCGCACACCACTTTTCTACCTAAACAGTCAACTTCTTACTGTGCACTATACTCCCACACCATTCGGAATCATCGAAAATAACTAACAACTTCCTTCTACCTCAATCAGTTGCAGTATCATCATCACAACCAGTGTTCTTTACAAAATCGTGTACAACACCAACAATTACATTCATATACACTAACTCAACATCCCTTTATAATTTAAGTGTTACATTCATACTTCAACACTTATACCGTTTATCAACCGCCGCCCATATCATTATTAACATTTACTTCAACATCATCATCATCATCATCATCATCATCAACATTATCATTATTATCAACTGTATATTTACTACAATACGTTTAATAGTGTTATTATAACAACACAACTAATCAATAATTCTTATATAATAAACAATAACGTTTAAGTGGTCATTTACCAAAACATCATATCACAGCTAGGTATCATTATCGTGTATTATTCGAGGTGTAAAAAACGTGAGCGTCGCCGCAAATGTAAAATTATCCTAATAGAGACATGGTACATTTGCACGAATGAACAAATGAATAGGGTGCCGTTATATATTCTATCTATATGTATGTTAACTTACATACATTGCGCACATACACACACACACACACACACACACACATATATATTGTACTTGAATTGTATATTTATACGGTGTCTTATTATATTTGGTCCATGAAGAGAGATAACCCTAATAATAATAATTAGAATGACAAAAGGATTAATGGTGAACTTGTGCCCATCTCACAGGTGTATCAAAAGATTACAATTCTTCATATTTAACGCCCTTTGCACTTTTTCAAATAGGATGCTTAACCCTCTTTACGCATTTAGCATCCATTGATGAGATACATCTACCTGATTGTGTTTACCAATTCTTAACCCCTTTTTATACACTTTCATACTCTTTATCTGTCTCTTTGTTGCTATACAGCATCAGGTGTTTTATTATGCCATCACCCATCAAGGGTTACGTTTTTTCCTCTCATTCTCTCTCGCTCTGCAACTAGACGATTATCATAAATTGTTCATATGCAAATAACATTCCATTAAGAACAATAAGAGAAAGTATGATTAAGAAATTAAATGAAAATTAAATTGAAATGACGTGTTGTTTTGAAGATGATTGCATTTATTAACAATTATTTATCGCAATCCATTTTGACATATGACCTTATCCATTATATTATAATAAGATCATTTTAATATTTAAATGAAATACTGACGTATTTATAAAACCTCATTGTAATTGTTTTTGAAATTAATATATCACTCAAAGGTGTGCATAATATACAATTCAATAACCTATCGTTTGTTATAAAAAATTCAATAAATAGTTTTCAGTGAGTGTACAAAACTACAAATTCAAGGACTTTAAAGGACTATATATATAGAACATTTCTTTTATGTATGAAACATTTTCTTTATTCCATTACTATACATACTAAAAATCGCTATATTAAAACTTTTCTTTTTTTGTGATTGTGCATGTAGTGGTGGCGGTGGTGGGATGAATGAAGATATGAGATAAACGTGGATTAGGAAGGAAATGTAAGATTTAGTTTTGTGGATTGCTTTAAATGTATTGTTAAGCTGGAAGTAACGATTTGAATGAAATTGTAAGATGTTTGTTGTGCGACGTAAAGTCGTTGTAAAGTAATGAAGAGTGTGAGGCGTGAAATCTGGCGTAAGATGTGAAGAGTTCTGCGAATAATGTTCGAGTTAATTAAGTATTCGAGAGAGAATATGGAAGAAAATCGGATGTACCTTTTCTCTAGAAAATATTCCTTTCTTTAGAGCTTATCTGGTCTCTTTTGTGTGACGATATTTTCATCAAGAGCTCGAAAGGAAACTAAACAATGCTTCGTTCTAAAAGTAAGAAAGTAAATCTGTTTCTATATGCCATCTCTCTTCCCTTATTCCGTTGACGAAATATTTTGTTTAAAAACGAATTAATATTATGGAAATTGACTATTATTTTTGAAAGGATCGGAACCTTTTTGCATTTGAATTTTTCCACTTTTATGTAAAGCAAACCTTACTTTACATATCTTTCAAATAAATCTGGTCATATTGCAGGACAAATGTTCACTAGTTTAGTTGACACAACACACACATATACACACACATGTGGATAGTCAGACCTGACCGTGGGAACCCCAAAGGACGACTTTTGAAATTTACACCGACCACCGTAACTGACCTCTTCTTCGCATATTACTCGGTAGCGACCTTTGATATATCAGCCCCTTATAAAATCCCTATACATATGACCCTTGCTCATCAAGATACCTAGACATAACTTTAATGATGGGGTTCAAATTTATAAACACATATACAGATACCGAAAAAACCGTCTTCCTCTTTTTTTTTTATTATAACAAAACTTATTCAAGAAGAAATTATTAAGATTTATTGTACAATGTATATTATGAAAGATACCCCTTCATTACGCAAATATTTGCAGCAACAAACAATAAAACCTCTTCAATTCACACTTTTCCATTCACAACATTCAATTAGAATATGAATAAAATCTGTTTTTAGCGAATTGAAAAAATTTTGCTACATTACATATTAAGATGTGCACTCATTTCATATGTGAAAATAATAAAAGGGAGGCAACATTCTATTTGAAAACAAACAATCAATGTATCCGAATCAACAATCAAAGTTCCGTTAAGCGAAAAGGGCTTAATATAATATCGTCAACCATCAACCAATATTATAATAGAATATTGGCTCTTATATAACACCCTCTTCATTCAAGAGTTTGGTTTTAAATGTCGGATTAACGTATTAACATTTATGGTAGATATGTTTTGAATGTGTGTAATCGCGAGCATGCGTGTGTATGTGTAAGTTATATGTATATAGATATATATGAAGCACATATTAGCTATGTAAAAGCGTCATACCGTAACAATTACTCATACGCTCTGTTAAATGCTCCATAATACAGTGATGCTCAAACAATCTATTCATTTTTATTAATTTAATATCTATATTTGCATTTACAGTTATTTCTTAATTTGAGAAATTAATTTACTGCTTATATCATTTAAGTAAAATTAATCATATTTTATATATACAATCATTTAATTAATGTTTTTTTGTTAATTTTATACATTTGTATTAAGACTAGTAATCAAAATGTTAATTTTAATTACTTTTATAATATTATTATTATATTACAATAGAATTAAAACTGAACTGTCCTTTTTAATAAAAATATTCTATTTAGTATCCCCAATATTTCTTCTATGAATTCATCTAATAAGTAAAACAATATTGAATGCTTTAATTTTATCTAATTGCTATAAATAATAATATAAAAATTACATTAGATGAGGGTTAGTGTGATCATGTCTACTCATGCACGTATTCAAGGGGGGGATTCTGAAAAATTAACAGATTTGCTAGAAAAAAATCTAGAAAACTTGATTTCATACTGTAATGATTGATTTGTGTTACTAAAATAGTTTTTATTTTGCCAAAAATTTCTGTATTTTTCTAATGGGCTACTTGCGTGAAATTTTTTTTTGAGAAATAATATAAGAAAATGATAGTTTTTAGCATATTATTTATTAATGTGCCGATAGAAAATGTTTTGGTTGCATAATAAGCGAGTAATTAATTAATGAAAATTGTTTAAAAGCGCGGGAAGGATGACGCGTTCTGATTGGTTCTGACGTCAAGTACCGTAA
>JAODFZ020032597.1:0-13913 GCA_027574845.2 Deinopsis erosa
CCTCCCACACACTCAGCACAGCATGTTTTACTAAACAAGAGTGATAAAGAGAAACCATAGAGAAACAGAGAAACACACACAAGACGGTTCTGTTTATCCTTTTCTTAGAATTTGGTACGGATGCTTAAGTGGCGACATCATACGGGTGTCAAACATTGCACTCGAATCGGACGGCGCTCTTAAGCTTAATATAATCAATTTTACAGCTTTAAATAAACTTTTCGTGAAAACAGAGCCCGATTTTTTTAATTTCTAACAAAGTGGCAGCCAATTCACATTGTAGCATTACTTATGGCCCACCCTGTCTAATAGAAATGATTAATATACATTAAATATTAGTTTAAGAAAATTATATTTATTTTGCATAATTTGTTCACAGTTTGTCATATAATCAAACAAGGAAGATGCACACTTGTAACAACATTACAAATGTTCAAAATTTTGGCATTAAATGCCTTAATTCTAGCATATACGCAATCCGTTTTATATCTGGATGATATTAAATTAAGAGACATGCAAGCGACAGTGCAAGGTTTGCTATTAGCTGTTTGCTTTTTATTTATATCAAGATCAAAGGTATATTTTCACTAACAATTTCTTCTTATCATAAATTGAATTAATCTTTTTTCTGTTCCATTTAGCCTTTGGAAGTTCTCTCAAAGCAACGGCCATTACCAAACATATTTAATCTGTACACAATTTTGACGGTATTGTTGCAGTTTATTGTGCACTTTGTTTGCTTAATATTCTTAGTCCAACAAGCAAAACTACGTGCACCTCCCGAGTAAGTTTCATATTCTTTGATGACGATTTTAATTATTTACACATTTTATGTAAATAATATTTTTTTATTTATGTGCATACAGCGTGTCCCAACTAAAGCGGATAAATTTAATAAAATCACAACAAATGGCTTCAACAAAAAACGATTTTTTTTTTCGAAATGTACCAAAAATTCATGTCAGAGTCATGTGAGACGTAACCAAATATTTTTTATTTCGGAATTGGAAAGATCTTTAATCCCTTCATATAGTAGTATAAAATGTTAGTAGGCTACATAAGAAAATTTTTGAGCAAAAAATTATCAAAGTTAAAAATATTAGTCCCTCAGTATCGAAATGATTTGATTTTTTTTCTTAAAACATATTTTCCAGTAACTGTTTTAGACAATTCACTTTTTCTCTTTATTTATTTATTTATTTATTTATAATTATAAACTTATAATTATATTTAAATATTGCGGCGTGCTTTACTTTATTTACGTTTTTGAAATTTTTCAAAATATCTTAGAAAATCAGTGATTTGTCTTCGAATTTCAAATTACGAGTTGCATCCATCGTTAATAACTTAAGAAGGGTATTATAACACCACAACCACCATAACATACGTCAAAAGTTGATTAACAACAAGGATTAACATCAGCGGGCACTTTTTTTTTTAATTATCAAATTTGTATAAACAGATTCATTCAAAGAGATATCCTATGACTTACACAAACTGCAATTTAGATTTTCAGAAATGTACGTAATGAAACTGACGTAATATAGAACAAAAAAATGTGAATTGCGTTTCGCTAATCTAATCCCAATTTTCAAATGGGACAATTATTTCGATACAGAGGTAAAAATGTATGTAAAAAATGATTTAAATCTCCACTTCTTGTATGAATTTTAAGAGGTGTTCTAACTGTAATTTAAAACACTTTTGTACTGTTTATTTTTTTCGTAAAAGTCGTTACTGATTTTGAGAAGTATTGAAATATGAATTTTTTATTTAGTAAATCTTTACTTCTTGAAGAAATTTATAAAAATCTCAATAACAGAAAAAAAGAATATCTAAATTAAAAACACTTTTTTACTCTTTAAGTTTTTTCATAAATGTCATAGTTTTTGAGATATTTCCGGAATTATTGTTTTTCTAATTTTTTGCGCTAAAATTGTGAATTTTAATAATTTTTTTACAAGATACAACATCTTTCATATTCAAAAAAAAAATTTGGATTTACATTAAAAAAATGACGTCACAGTTCTTATACGAATTGCTCAAAAATTTTGGTTTTTCTCTGAATAGTGCTTTTTGCTAAAATTGTGTATTTTAATAATTTTTTTACAAGATACAAGATCTTTCATATTCAGAAAAAAAAATTGGATTTACATTAAAAAAATGACGTCACAGTTCTTATACGAATTGCTAAAAAATTTTGGTTTTTCTCTGAAAATTGCTTTTTGCTAAAATTGTGAATTTTAATAATTTTTTTACAAGATACAAGATCTTTCATATTCAGAAAAAAAAATTGGATTTACATTAAAAAAATGACGTCACAGTTCTTATACAAATTGCTAAAAAATTTTGGTTTCTCTCTGAAAAGTGCTTTTTGCTAAAATTGTGAATTTTAATAATTTTTTTACAAGATACAAGATATTTTATATTCAGAAATAAAATTGGATTTACATTAAAAAAATGACGTCACAGTTCTTATACGAATTGCTCAAAAATTTTGGTTTTTCTCTGAAAAGTGCTTTTTGCTAAAATTGTGACTTTTAATAAATTTTTTTACAAGATTCAAGATCTTTCATATTCAGAAAAACAAATTGGATTTACATTAAAAAATGACGTCACAGTTCTTATACGAATTGCTCAAAAATTTTGGTTTTTCTCTGAAAAGTGCTTTTTGCTAAAATTGTGAAGTTTAATAATTTTTTTACAAGATACAAGATCTTTCATATTCAGAAAAAAAAATTGGATTTACATTAAAAAAATGACGTCACAGTTCTTATACGAACTGCTCAAAAATTTTGGTTTTTTTCTGAAAAGTGTTTTTTGCCAAAATTGTGAATTTTAATAATTTTTTTACAAGATACAAGATCTTTCATATTCAGAAAAAAAAATTGGATTTACATTAAAAAAATGACGTCACAATTCTTATAGGAATTGCTTAAAAATTTTGGTTTTTCTCTGAAAAGTGCTTTTTTTAAACAAATAGTTACTTATCTGGGCATTTTTGATTGAGACCATTCTTTGCGATTTTATTGAATTTATCCGCTGGGACACCCTGTATAATAATTTCTCAACGATGTTTGTTTCCTTATTAATTATATAAAAAATGCGTTGGTATTTATCAATTTTGCATTATCTATGAAGTTACGTTCCGTTTAATGCGAAAAGGTATCATAAATAATTAATTATTATGTTTTGTATTTGTAATTAAATGAATACAAAATTTTAATTTACTCAATTTACTCTTTTCCACAGTACATTTACTGCACCAAAAGCTATAGACAGTAGCGAAGAGGAAGAAGATGAAAATTTCGTTCCGAACATTGTCAATAGTACAGTGTACATTATTTCAATGGCTCTCCAAATATCAACATTTGCAATAAATTATAGGGTAATTAAAAATTAACAATATGCGCGAGATCGCGCATAAAATTTTATATTATTCCAGGGCCATCCGTACATGGAGAATCTAATATCAAACAAAGCTTTATTATATAGCATATTGGGTTCTTCGGGCGTCGTTTTAGCTTTAACAATTGGTGTGGTACCGGACTTGTCAGCTCAATTAGAAATTATTGATTTTCCACATGACGTAATTACAGAAATATTTAATCAGAATAACCG
The DNA here is from genome assembly GCA_027574845.2 of Deinopsis erosa. Taxonomy (NCBI): domain Eukaryota; kingdom Metazoa; phylum Arthropoda; class Insecta; order Coleoptera; family Staphylinidae; genus Deinopsis; species Deinopsis erosa. Next base: position 3,622 of record JAODFZ020032597.1, read on the forward strand.
AATAATTTTTATTTAATTACAGTTTAAGTTGATTCTGCTGCAAGTACTATTCGCTGACTTTTTCTTCTCATACCTCGTGGATCGTACATGTCTATGGATATGTGGAGAAGGCAAACTGTCATCGAAACTTTTAGTTTAATTTATCTAGTTAATTGCGAGGGAGGGAGGGAACGAGGGAGAGAGAGAGAGATGAAGAAATTGATTTTGTTCAAAGTGCGTTTAAATCATTCCTCTATCTGAAATGTTTCTTGTTTGTTATTTAGATTATTTCATTTATAATTAATGTGTTAATTTAGTAAAATTATATACGCCTCAAATTGTGCTACTTAATTAAAATAAATACGGATTTGTAAATAAAGTATGTACATCTATGTTGTAAATCTGTTTTTCATGACATGGAATTTTCATGTATTTAGAGAAATAATAAAATGATGTTTGTGAAGGAGATGTGAAATGAGGGATGAAATGAGTGTGCGATATTGATTTTAATTATTTGTAAAATATAAAGTAAAAACTTGTCTAAGGAAATTGAATCTTTGAAGGCAATAGGATTAAATGTATGTTTGAGGGTTTTATATGGTTGAATAGGTTAATAAGGGGTCTTATAAAATGATTGAATAGTCGTCAGGTATTATATACATATTTATATGACGGTGTAAAGGTAACGAGAAGTCTTTCATTCGAACTAATTGGTTGTGGACTACGAACAAAGCTATTACACTTTCTAAACAATTCATAATAAACCAATTTCAATTCATAACTGAAAGGATATTTCATCTATTCATTTCAAAAGCGCTTTTACCATATTAATCATAGATTTAAAAAAATTATATTACATATTTAATAAAAAAAATTGTTCCAAGTAAACAATGAATTATAAATGAAATGTATACAAGTTTCATTTTTTAATTAAATTAAAGCAAATTTATTAATTGATAAAATATTTAAGTTGAAAAGTTTTGTGTAAATTCAAAGAGTAATGCAATCAATACGTTCATTAAGAGAACAAACTCAATTACAGTTCATTGGGGAACTTTTAATATTTACAAAACTTCTGATTAGTATACACCCAAAATTTCTCTCTCCTCTCTTTTATAATATTTAAACACAAATTTATAGCAAGTATTTATCAACATCATCATCATCATAGCATCTTTATAATAATATTGGGTGAATTGAACGCAAACATTCTGACTGATCATAATTAATTGAACGATGCGGTTTCAAACACTAAAAAAAAATAACAAACATACAATATTATGTATTGTTTTCTATTAATTGAAAAAATATTGTTTTGCAATAAGCAAATTGTTGTTTAAACAACTGCAACGGACATTTTTTTAATTAGAAATGTAGATGCATATGCAATTCGTATTCGTTCAAATTGAACAATAGGTTTATTTAAATTCTGATTTTATGCCCAAAAGCCATATTGATAGCGCGTAATTAAATTTTTTTTTATTTCTACAATTCTATATGTTTATATTTGGCATGCGATATGTAATAGACAGCAATACTGCATTTTACGTATTCTAAACTGAATTATTATTGTAAAATTTAACATCTTACCAGTACCGGCTTAGTTATTTTTAAATTTTCTTCTCTAAGTCTACTAAGATTCATTGAGAAATTAGTGCTTCGATTTCAATATTTGATTGTTATTAAAAATAAATAACACAAACTGATTTAAATGTGTTTTGTGTAATTATAAACTCAATAGAAGAAATTTTTTTTCGGGAGAATTGTACCTTCGAAGGATTGTACTGTCGAAGAATTGTTCTCGAAGAATTGCTCTCGAATAATCTTCCGGATCGCAGAAAAAACTAATACGTATGTAGTTCTTAATTGATTTAAATTAAGTTTTGATAATTAGTATAAAATTTTTTAAAGTGCGCTCGCGATCCCTGTGAAAAACAATAAAAATAAATAAATACTAAAATTGATAATAAAATATTAACTACTCCCCCTGTTCCGAAATAATGTTTACATATTGCCATGACTTTTTGTTCTAAAATAATAATAAATTATTATTATTATAATTAATAATCAGTATTGAAATGAATTTTTATATTTATTATATAAAACAACATTTTATTTAAGATAAGGAGTACTTATTCAATTTTACACTTTTTTAAATTTTATTTTAATTTTTTTATTTTCGATTTGTACTCTGAAATAACAAAAAAACCCATGTAAATTAATAATAATTAATTAATGAGTATAATTTTTGTTGGACCAGGCATACTAAATCGTTATCTATCCAGGAAAATTAATAAAACTTTAAATAAATAATAAAGTTCACGAAAAACGGTGATAATCGGAAAGAGTTATTCTAAATGTAAACATTATTTCGGAACAGAGGGAGTATAAAATACAATAAAATAAATATATCACTTTTTTGATAAATGTAATTCCGTTTTTTTTGTGTGACAGAAATTTGAGAAATACTGAATTGGCCCGCCGAGGAAAAACTTTGGGAACCCCTGATCTATATAGGCTCATTAGGTTCACAGTGATGGGATTCAACTGGTTCGATCGAACCGATTGTTAAAAAATTTTAAGTTTGGCGAACCGCTTGTTAAAATACTTTAATTACTGGAAAAGATTTTGAAAATTTAACATTTTTATTGTCATCTAATATAAATAATCAATCGTCTGCATTTTTCAGTTTAATGACACATTCTACGCGGGAAATTTTGTCCTAATTTTGTCAAAATATCTGAAAAAATCTAAATTCGAAACTTCATCCGCTAACTTCACGCATCTCTGCGAACCGGTTGTTCTATAAATTGAATCCCATCACTGGGTTCATATCTAATTATTATTAAAATATAAAACTACACCGAAACCCCGTTTTTACGTTTTTGAAGGGACTGAAAAAAAACGTAATTAGAGGGAAAAACGTAGATTCGCGGTTAGAATCAATGTACAAAAATAAAACAGAATTGTCAAAATTGAACGCAAATAGCGGGAAAACGTGAAATCCGGGCACGTAAAAACAGAGTTTCACTGTAAATGTAAAACAAGTAAAACAATTTTAATTTTTTTTAGCTAAATAGGTATGTAGAAATAATTTTATAGCCATTCATTTTTTTTTTAAAGTTAAGTTTTGTTAAGCCCCCATTTTTAAAGAAATTGTTTATGGCTCAGAATCGCAAGTAATTTTCTCTATATCTGGAATTTTTTTCAGTGCATCTTAACAAGTCGACTTAGACTATAACTAAATAGATAAAAATATGTATTTTTATTACAAGCCTGAGACTCAATCTATAATTAAATTACCCAATGGCGCTGATCTAGGTGCCACCACGCCTTAGGTGCCCTTTCACGACCATTAAAACGATAATTTATTTGATTGTTTATGTAAATGTTACAATTTGTTATAAAAAAAAATAAAATTTTAAAAAAGTTTAATTTGAGATAAATATAATTTTAGGTGGGGATCCCAAAGTTAGTACAAACTTTAAAAAAAAGTTAATTTTTATATCGCTTAATTATTTAAATGTATTAAAGGATAAAAAATTAAAATACAGTCAAATCTCCCTAACTCCAATCACCATAGTTGACGAAAAAAATTGGAGTTATAGAAAATTGGAGTTATAGAGATTATTTTGTATGTAAAATTTTTACTACGAGTAATAGAAAAATAGTTATAGAGGTTAGAATTATGTATATTTAATTTATTGTGTCATAATTTTATGAAATCAATGGATTATAAATAATATTTTTTAATTAAGTTTTGCTATGTTCATGTTACTGAATATTATCTAAATTTACTTGAATGCGGCTCTGTTTAACTAATAAATTTTTAAAACTACCTGTTGAAATGCATCAATAAGTTCAAGTCAAGTTACTTGCATTTGAATGAAAAATTTATAATAACAAATATTTTATAACTTTCCTTGTTATATTGTTATGAACAGTTTGTTAAATAATGAAGTCCGAACCTGGAATAGAATAATGAAAACAATATATATGTGTACTATTCAATTGTTTTTATAGGAAATCTTTTGTTCTGGCGGTGCTTGTATTATTATTGAATATTAAATGTTATTTGATTCATATAACTTTAATTTTAATAATTAAAAACGTTATATGCACGTAAAATAAAGTTGATATTGAATTGAATTTGATTGAAACAAAAGCGCCCTTTTTTCCTATATGATGTCGGTATTGTTTGTTTATAATAATTATATGTTATAGTAAACAATTGTTGTTGGAGAAAAATTCTATTTTATGTTATGAAATGGAAACATTATTTCAATTATTCTAAATATCTACATGTATGCATGTATATGTGACCAACGTTAAATTGTTACGTGACTGAAATTTCATATTCCTTATAATTAATTTTACGTTTTGTAGTTAATGTGCACTTGTATGTACACTATTTGACTACATGGATTTTAATTTGTCTTCTAATATGACTAAATGTTAAGTAATTTTACTGCTTATTGCGAAGATAAAGAATTAACTTTTTTCAATTAATATTTATTGTTAATCACTATATAATTAAAAAAGGGAATAATAATTCTGTAAATTTTATTGTTCAGATAAATTTTAATGTTTTTCTAAGCTATGTTTATAATAAAACAAATCTTTTAGTGGTGGAAGTTCAAAGGTGCAGACCTCGCATTGAAAGGGGCTGTGAAGGACCTAAAATTTGTGATAAGCAACAGCATTTTACAAAAGTTATTGAATTTTTTTGTTTGATCTAAATTATATTTAGCGAATTTGCCAAAAGTTGATGTTTTGCAACTTTGCAAGTTATCCCATAAATGTAAATGCTTGTCATGAAGAGTTAAAGTTCCAGTGCGTAAAAATGAAGCCGCGTAAATCGAGGGATTACTGTATTAGCAGTTATTACATTATTTCTTTGCACCAAATGCAGACAATTTTAAATTAAATGATACTAATTGGTTTTTCTTTTAGATGCAGAGGAATAAAGTACATGGAAAATATGGTCCCAACTCGAAAAATTTACCTTTCAGGATAACAATTATTTTTGCAAAAAATTATTGTTATTTGTTACGTAGGGCCATTTATGTAGGTTGAATACAATTTGAGTACAATTTGGAACTGTATTAATAATCGCATAGTTTATTTTATAGTTCTTCATTGAATCTATAAAAAGTAGAAAATTGTTTGTTCTGAACCAAATATTGATTATATACTTTTCATGATTAGGATTTGACAAAAAAAATAACAATTAATAAAATTTTAGATTTATGTGTTCGCTGAGTGATTGCATAAAGATTTCCTTATAAGTTCTAAATAAATCATTATTGAATAGGAGTATTATTTTTCATCCTTTAGGTAAGGACCTAAATTATATTTAGCGGATTTGCCATATTTTGATGTTCTGCAACTTTGTAAGTTATAATTATAACAAGTACAGTTATCCCATAAATGTAAATACTTGTCATGAAGAGTCAAAGTTCAAACGCGTAAAAGTGAATCCGCGTAAATGGAGGATACTGTATTAGCAGTTATCATATTATTTTTTTGTACCAAATGCAGACAATTTTAAATTAAATCATATTAATTGGTTTTTCTTTTAGATGCAGAGGCATAAAGGACATGGCCAATATGGTACATATAATTTGCCCCAATTCGAAAAATGCACCTTTCAGAATCATATTTATTTTTGCAAAAAACTATTATTATTTATGTAGGGCCTTTACTTAAGTTGAATATTTGAGTACAATTTGGAATTGTAATTCTTCAAAATCGCATAGTTTATTTTATAGTTCTTCATTGAATCTATGCAAAGTAGAAAATTGTTTGTTCTGAACCAAATATTGATTACATACTTTTCATTATTAGGATTTGACTTAATAAAATTTTAGATTTGTGTTTTTGCTGAGTGATTGCATAAAGATTTCTTTATAAGTTATAAATCAATCAGTATACATAAACTTAAATATTATTTTTCATTCTTTAGGTATGGACCTAAATTATATTTGCCAAAATTTGTGTTCTGAAACTTTGCAAGTTATAATTATAACAAGTGCAGTTACCCCTAAATGTAAATGCTTATCATGAAGAGTCAAAGTTCAAACGCGTAAAAGTGTATCCGCGTAAATGGAGGATACTGTATTAGCAGTTATCACATTATGTCTTTGAACCAAATGCAGACAATTTGAAATAAAATGATACTAATTGGTATTTCTTTTAGATGCAGAGGCATAAAGGACATGGAAAATATGGTCCCAACTCGAAAAATGCACCTTTCAGGATCACAATTATTTTTGCAAAAAATTATTATTATTTGTTAAATAGGGCCATTTATTTAAGTTGAATATTTGAGTACAATTTGGAACTGTAATTATTAATAATCGCACAGTTTATTTTATAATTTTTCGTTGAATCTATACAAAGAAGAAAATTGTTTGTTCTGAACCAAATATTGAATACATACTTTTCAGAATTAGGATTTGACAAAAAATAACAATTATGTAATAAAATTTTAAATTTGTGTGTTCGCTGAGTGATTGCATAAAGATTTCCTTATAAGTTATAATTCAATCATTATTAAATATTATTTTTCATTCTTTAGGTAAGGACCTAAATTATATTTACCGAATTTGCCAAAATTTGATGCTCTGCAACTTTGCAAGTTATAATTATAACAAGTGCAGTTACCTCTAAATGTAAATGCTTATCATGAAGAGTCAAAGTTCAAAGGCGTAAAAGTGAAGCCGCGTAAATCGAGGAATTACTGTATTAGCTGTTATTACATTATTTCTTTGAACCAAATGCAGACAATTTCAAATTAAATGATACTAATTAGTTTTTCTTTTAGATGCAGAGGCATAAAGGACATGGAAAATATGGTTCCTATCTTTGGCCCCAATTCGCAAAAATGCACAATTCAGGATGGCTGAAATAGTTTAGGTATATTTTTTTAACATCACAATTATTTTTGCAAAAAACACTATTACCACTTGAAACTTAAATAGCGCCATTTATTTAAGTTGCATATTTGAGTTAAATTTGGAACTGTAATTACTAATAATCGCACAGTTTATTTTATAGTTCTTCATAGAATTTATACAAAGTAGAAAATTGTTTGTTCTGAACCAAATATTGAATACATGCTCTTCAGAATTCGGATATAACAAAAAAATTAACAATTAATAAAATTTTAGATTTGTGTGTTCGCTGAGTGATTTAAATGCATAAAGATTTCCTTATAAGTTATGAATTAATCAGCAATTTCATTCTTTAGGTTGTGATTAAAAAAAAGCTTCGATAATATTTCTAATTCTCGAAAATATCTTTTGTTTATTTAATCATTTATTAGTGTTTAAGAAATGGATAATGAGAAACAAGCTGCTTGTTCTTTCCCACACGCATTTATATCAATATTTTGAATTAAATTTATAGCGAGTTATATAAACAAAACAATAATAGTTTTATAAGAAAGATAACACTAAACAGCAACTTAAGGTAAATCTAACAAAGTTAATATAAATCACAAGCTACTCTTTAAACTTTGTTTAAAATCAAATAATTCAATAATAATTTATTAATTAAGTAGAATTGACTTGAAGATTGATTAGTTGGATTGTGTTGAATATATTAAAGGTGAGAAAAATTTCTTTCTTTTTTCGTTGGACCGTTGGAGAAATTTTTCTCACCTTTAATATATTAATTTTTCTATGTCTTTGTCTATATCGAATTACAGTAAAATTTTGTTATAAGCAACTTTAATAAGAGCAACTTTTGATTATCACGTTATTAATAACTTATATATATATATATAATAAATGTTATTTATAAATTTTTTCAATATTAGCAACTTGTTCTACAAATGTAGGCAACTTTTTGAAAATTTCATTTCATGTAGTTGCTTGCTAGTAACAAAATTTTACTGTATTTGTGAAATAAATACATTCGAACTTCCCTAACTCCAATTAACATAGTTCACGAAAAAAATTGGAGTTATAGAAATACATAACGTCATAACTACAAAATGAGTAAAAATAACTTAAACTATTAAAAACTATGTTTTTAAAACTCTCTCTATATTTCATATACCATAAATGCAGTGACAGATCATTTTTAGGTTAATTGTCAAAAGTGACAAATCTATTATGACAGTTATTTTCCTTTTTTAATTGTCACAAGTGACAAATCTGTTATTATTGTCATTTCCATGGTTACAAAGGGGCACATATTCCTCTTCCTTCTTTTCAAGCTCTTCCAGTGATCGGATCGAGCTGAAATTTTAATAGGATGCAGTGTTCTCGACAATGAATCTATCTGCCAAATTTCAGTTCGATCCGATCACAGGAAGTTGGTTAATTTGCCGTCGCAAGATTTGTCCTCATACTTACATAGATACAAATGCGAAGTTAATATAGGGAGAGTAGAAATGAGTAAAAATCAAATCAATTAATATATTCGTTATTTGTCATAATCGCAATCAATAACTAGGATTAGTGTATGAATAGAAAGAATTTACTATAAACTTAATGTTAATGTAAATATACCTTTATATTACTAATTTCAGATAATTTCTTTCACTTGAACCTATCTTCAAGTTAATTGACAGTTTTCGATTGCTTCTTCTTGTAACACTCACTTGATATTTTTGCGAAGCACAAAAATCTAATTATTATTAAAGTGATTATTAATAAGTGATAGTTGTGTGAAATTGTGCTTATTATGGTAAGTGACTAATGCACATCTTCTATTTCTGTGAATAATTTGTTAAACTTGTAATTTTTATATTATAGTTTGAGGTTACGTTGATTAGCAGCGTGCATTTCTTAAGTTACGAAAAGTAACAAATATTTCGTTTTCAGATCTTGTAGTTTTCCGAAAATTTTAAAATATTACCGCAATAGACAAATATTGTAAGTAATTTATTTGTAATTGTTGTTTTGAGTTAGGGAAAAGTGGAGTTATGGAAGTTAAATGCTCTAAACGTATGATGAATTTCTAAAAAAAATTGGAGTTACAGAAAAATTGTAGTTATGGAAGTTGGACTGCAAAATATGTACATATATAGCAATAAAATTTATATAAAATAAGAAATCACAACTAGAGTTGTGTGTAGACTGTAGGGGGTTCGAATCTCTTCCTTGTCCTTAAATATATTCTAAGTAATTTATTTATAATTGTTGTTTTGAGTGTTAGGGAAAAGCGGAGTTATGGAAGTTAAATAATCTAAACGTATGAATTTCTAAAAAAATTGGAGTCACAGAATAATTGTAGTTATGGAAGTTCGACTGAAAAATAGATAGCAATAAAATTTATATAAAAGAAGAAATCACAACTAGAGTTGTGTTTAGACAGTTGGGGGTTCGAATCTCTTCCTTGTCCTCAAATATATTCTAAGTAATTTATTTATAATTGTTTTTTTGAGTTAGGGAAAAGCGGAGTTATGGAAGTTAAATACTCTAAACGTATGAATTTCTAAAAAAATTGAAGTCACAGAAAAATTGTAGTTATGGAAGTTCGACTGAAAAATAGATAGCAATAAAATTTATATAAAAGAAGAAATCAAAACTAGAGTTGTGTTTAGACAGTTGGGGGTTCAAATCTTTTCCCTGTCCTCAAATATTGCCTGAAATTATCAATCATTATCATTAAAGGACTTCGATTCTAGCAAAAATGCAAGTACATAATAGCTTTGAATTAAATTACAAGAAAGATAATTTACAGTTGTATAATATTTAACCTCCACAAAAAATTTGAAAAGTATATTTAAATAATTTAAAACAAATTTAATAAATATTTTTATTTGTGCACGTGTTTGGGTAAGAGTAATAAAATTAATAACCCTAAAACTACGTTCTTAAGAAACAAGTTTATTTATATTTATAAGATGTTATATTTTTAACATTCATAAATGACAAGAAAGTCATGTCTTGAAAAGGGAAATATCGTCCCAAGTACGTTTTGATGTGTTATAGAATGACATCCTTAGAGGATGCTGTTTTTTTTTTCACCTTCATACATATAACTTGCTTTTATTACACGTCTCTTGAATATCAAATAACTTTTTCATTTCAACAACAAAAAATATATTCTATCTATAATAACTCGCAGTGGCGTAGAATAATGCAGGCTAATGCTAGGGGCCCCTAAACTAAAACATATGACCATAATGTGCATTAAAGAAAATTTGCAGGAAAAAAATTAACTTATTAAAAACTATGTCTTTAACCCTTTCGGTACGGGTATATTTCACAAAATCGCTTCTGTGGGACGCAAAAATAAATAAAATACCTTATCAAATTAATGAAGTGCTAGGATAAATAAACAATGCATACTAAACA
>JAODFZ020032609.1:0-15701 GCA_027574845.2 Deinopsis erosa
GCAATACAAGGAGTTGAGTTATTTATGGTGCTGCATTGTGACGGGGTGTGAGTTTCAATTATTTCAAATAAGTAAAATGAAATGATGTGATGAAAAGTGTAAAGGTGTCATGCAAACGTTGTTGAGGAACTGACAATAAGTTCCATGGAATGGTGTAGAGCGCTGCAGGCAGTCTGCCAGCCTGCAAGTAAAAGTCTCTAAAATTCACCTTTGCTTTCCGCTACTAACGCATTCGTCCAAAACTTCTTTTGTTATTTTATGCAGGGTATATATTCTATAAAATTTGCCCTTGGTTGTAAAATGCGGTATGGTTATTAAAGTACATTGTTAGTAAGATTATTGTTTGTTTGCTCTTTTCCTATTTTATGGTTCTCATTCAGAAAATGTAACGTGTTGTGGTAAATAAGTATACTTGTTAATGTGGGATGCATGTATATGATATCGCAAAACAAAAATTGCAATGAAGTTGTTCTTAAACCACCCACTTGGCGTGTATGTCGTTAAAACACGAACCGAATTTGGAGGCGTTGTATGTTATGTTTGTCTATATGTATGCATGTGTGTATGTATATAATTTTATTAAACAGACAGTGAACTAGAAGAAAGCAATTGCAGTCAAAACATAATGCAGTAAAGACAAGTTGTAGTATAAATCTCTCTGAAAGCTTTTTGTATATGAATGCTTAAAGGTTAGTTTTGATTAACAAATATTGTATAAGTTACTTTCTGGATTATACTATCCATCGATCGAACATTAAAATATTTAACATTTTCGAATGTATTTATGTTTTATATAAATAGATTGATTTGCACCTGGTCGTTACTCCTAACATCAGCAAAAAGCACAAATGAAAGCACACGAGTTGTGAATGTTAGCAATATTTCAGTGGAAAGTCGTTTTAAAACGACGATGACTTCTTTTTATGTACGCATAATTATTGCAACAGTCTATTAATGTGGCCATGACTAATGAGATGGAATAAAACATCAAGTCTAAATTTAGTAGGATTATTATGCTATCCATAAGTATGCTTAGGACCAAAGGGCTCTAACAGCTGTGTTCAGAACAACTGATGCTGTTAGTTGAACTGGACGCTGTATTCAAGTTGTAAAAACGCCGACAAAAAGGACCTCCATCGTGCACAATGCACATCGGTCGGTTCAAGTAGGGAAGTTTATGTGACATTTCTTCTACTGTCATCCCTTAGAAAAAAAACGTTTCACCCAACTATTAAACGACTTTTTATTAGTTCAGAAAAAGATTAATTGCTTTTTAATGCTTGAATTTCACACCTGTATTCCTGCACACTCAAATAATATTTCAACCATTTAATTTTAGTAAACAAGGGAGACGTAGAAATGTTCGAAATCTAATAGTAATGAGAATTTTTGGTTGTTAATTTAAATGTGAGTTGTCGTGTGAACAGTAATAGCATCAATTAAAATCCTTTTGCTAGTGCTTGTCCAACCACATGAACACTTTTGCCTTATTAGCGATGCGGATACCGATTACTTGCCTACTCTAATTATCCTTCCCATGTGGTCCACTGATCTCCCCTTAATCAGAGACAAAGGACTCCGCAAAGTTACATTTCCTTTACGAAATTATTTCAACACTTTACTACAATTCAAGTTGTTATCAAGATTAGAATAAGTAATCCAATTACCTCTCAATTTCATTATTTAATAGCCAATTTCAAATTAATCTTGTCATTGTCAAATTGTATTTAATTACACTTCATAGATAATTGATGGCTAACTATCACTTTAATACAATTGATTATTCTAAATGCACAAAAGATTTGATTTGTTACAAGAATTTTGAAAATGCTGAAATTGGCTTTGGTGAACCTCCTAACGAAAGCAACGAATCTTTATTTTCGATGATTCAGTAGAAAAAAACTCATGTGAAACTTTTTATTATGAAGTGAATTGCTTTTTGCGTCTTTTGACAATACACTGTCAAACTATTTGAAAGGTATACCATTTGTCTTTAAAATTGATTGAACTTTTACTATCGTTTTCCCACAACAACTAATCCTTTTATGTTCTTCTTTTTATATAAAAAGAGAAGTGACGTGACATAAAAAACAATTACAATATTCTTCTATTTTTACACCTATCTCTGAACACATGACAAAAACATGCAATCATTTTTACAAACAGTAGTTTCAGTTCAGTTGTTGATTTTCCAGAACTTGGGGTGGCACCCTCACAGCCACCCCCTACGCGCTTTCTATACTCTAGCTAGATGACTCTTCAATGTCCCCTACAGTACATTCACAGCGACATATTACATACTTGAATGTTTCTACCAATGCAATTATGTATAAAATCACTTCTGATTTGTTGTTTCATTTCGCACTACAACTCACACGTAACATAAATAATACATTCAATTATTTATTGTCTTTTTTTTATATATATAAACTATATTTTATATCTACATTCGTAACAACAAATTGCTATTCCAATACAATACCACATTTGAATAAATCTAATAAGAAATAGGTTTCTTTAACGTAAACGTCTTTAAAGCTATATACAAGTTGTTTTTAAAATTGAAATTGAATTTAGAGAACAATCCTGTTGTGATCTGAATCTAAGCTAGGTGGAATCTAAGAGATCAATTTTATATTTTTATGCTCTATTTGTTGAAATTTTCCTTTATAAAGATTTGTACGATTGTTGAATGAATGTTACATGATTACTCTGCCAATAAATAAATTAAATTTTATTATTTATTAAACTTTATTATTAATTCAATTTATTCACATAATTAATTGCAGCTCATAAAACAATTTTAACCAATTATTAGTCTATGAATAAATTATGTTGTATCTTTATATTTTTTTATTGCATTTTTAACTAAGTGCAAATGATAATTTAATTAAAAGTGGCACGAATAATTTATTGCATAAAAGAAGAAATTCCTACATGATTGCAGCACGATTTCCGTGCAACTTAATTAAAATTTTCTCATTTTACTTTTTTTATTTTATTCATTCATTCGTTTGCTTCAAACTGAGTCTAAGTGAATTTCGGAAAGAGTTGCTTTTATATAAGTTGACATGTCTTGACATCCGCCTCTACATCAGAGACACAATGAGTAATAAATGTTAAGTATTATACTTTTACTTAGCAGCTTGCTCTCATTGAGTGTCATTTATCAATTAGACACGGCGGCTCTTTAATATTTTAAACAATATTGCATTACAAATAAATTACGTCCGCGCTTAGCGCCCATGTTTGCAAAACAATCTTCTAATTTATTTTATAACTAAAATAAATAGTTTTAATAATGCATACAAGGCGTGTCTTGTTAGTTCAATTTGCACAAACGTTCAAAGTATATTACAAAGTCTACAGAAAATCATTCATCGCATGCACAGCACTAAATAAAAAAAACAAATAATTTATATATATTCGCATAGAACTACGTCTAAAAGGCACTTAAACATATTTATCTAATTTAATAACATCAAGCCGTTTGAAATTAATTAAACGTACACGTTCCACTAGTTTTACTAAAGTCAACAATTAACGACTGAAAGAATAATTTAAGTGGAAATATTTGATTATTGTTGATGTTTCAATCGTTGAATTAAGTACCAGCATAAATTCTCTTTTCTTTATTTGGTTTCATATATCTTTAAAATTATCTAGAATAAAATACTTATCAATATATAGAATGTCATTACGTAATCAATTATTGAACAAACAATTCAAAATAATAAAAAATAGTTTTTAATATACCGTTACAAATATTGGGAAAGTAATCCATCAATAATTATCTTCTATTACCGGTAATCGATTTTTTATAAACAAACACAATTTTTAATGTACAAACCAATAACTTATATGAACAAACATATCAAGTTTACTATTAACTTAGCTGATAGCAAATACATCCTCATCCATTTCTTATATTTTAATATTATGAATGTGCATTTTCCAAGTTAAACAATAACATTCAAATTGCAGTTTAATTTCCGATGAAGCATTTGAATTCTTTGCATGGCGCGGGAAAAGAAGTAGAGTAAAACATGTTTAATGAACGTTGTAAAAAATTTAATTTGAGTTTGACGAATTTGAATGAATCCACACATTCATTAAAGAAGATGCTCATATTCCAACCTACATTACACATTAGTTACACTAACTACAAACAGTTTTCTCTAAATGCATATTTGGTTGTATAACTTTGAACTCATTTCAGCATGAAAATTAAAATTAAAAGCTTTTACTATTGATAAGCCCAAAATTCAAACATTTTGTATTTTATAATAATGATTAAAATAATAATAAACATTATTTTAAATTATATGATGCAAAGCGCTGTAAATAGAAATTTCCATTCAACAAATATGTTATTGATTCAAATTTTAATTAAAAAACAGAAATTAAATGAGACAAAATGTGTGTTCATTGCGTAAAGTTTGAATGTATGTATGTACATCTATAGAATTTTTTATCTCATTTATGTGTACCACTCATAATGATGTATTATTTAACTATAATGCATTAAAAAAAAAGTGTGCGCGTACATATATCACATACTTTTATAAATTGTCCTGAATATGATTGCTTTATATTTGATGACTATATTGTATGAAATATAATTTGTTTATCATATGATGCATACTGTTATAATGGTTGGTCAAAGCCATACAATTACACAGATACACATTCATAGTATAAAAACCCATGCAATTTAAATAATAAAACACATCAGTTGCATCGCAGACTGTTTCAAGAAAAATCAATGTGTTTACATAGGGATGCGGAGTTTTGCAAAAAGGGATTTTTTTTTTAGCGAACTGTTTACATTCCTAATAAATTCTTTTTTCTCTAATCTTCAAAAAGAAGCATTAAAATGTAAAAAGGTGGTTTGAAATTCTACCTATGCCCTTTTTTATCATTCATTTTATGAAAAAAGAAAAACTGTTTAAAAAAATGTGTGAAAGATAGAATTTCTAACGAAAGCAAATACTAATAATAAAGAAATTACTAAGGCACACGGCGTGTATAAACAAACCTGAAACATGTGCACATCTCAAATGAGGGCTGTAGTTGAAAGAACGAGTCCTCAACCAGCGCCAGTTCTCCAGAGGAAGTCTCGAAATAACTTTAACATTGCTTACATAGGGGGTTATCTTAACGCTTCCAAATACCATTCAATTTAGAACAATAAGAAATATGCTTTTTATTCCCAATCTTAACAACTACAATCAAATTCTTTCATTTTTTTTTATTTACTTTTATTTCCTTTGTAATTATACAATAATAACTTACCTATAGTCAGATTATTGTATAAGAATTTATAAGGGGATAAATATTTTCGGGTTTGGGGAGTGGTAATATGCTGTGAGAAATTTGAGGCACATTATTATAAATGTATTTAATGCATCAAAATAAAATGTGGTGGCAGGCGCCAAATGTGCTCGGAACTGTACTCATTTTACGTCTTCTAAATTAGCATCTTTTAATATTTAAATCTATTTGCATTACTATATCAATTTATTTATGCAGTTATAAATTTATATTTTAAATTTTATGTCATAGTTAAAATAAATTAACAATAAATTATATCATAAAACAATAATTTTAGTAAGGCGCTCAACAGAGTTGTAACCAGAACTTTAAACGCGTATCACCAAAAATGAAAGCGCCTATTAACGAAAAATAAAGATAATTTTATACTAAAATATGCAATACTTGCCGCTGTTTAACAAATAATGACAGTTTGAAGTTGTTAAAAAATATGCAATAGAAGGCGCTGTTTATATTTAGCACATATTGCTTGACTTTGCAGACATTATTTTAATATTATATAAACATATAAATTATTTCAGAATTTCTTATAGGCGCCTTTCTTACATCGGCGCCTATAGCTGGGGCCATATTACCCTTACCCTAGTTACGTCTCTGGTGCTCAATATATCAACCGTTTTTATCCAGATTATAATAACAAAAAAATTAACAACAGAAGTATATTGACAGTTTTCTGGACATCTGACAGGATTAGTACATATTTTAAAAAGTTTAAAGCTTAGTATTATTTACTGTATATTAATATGATGCATTTTTGTTGGTATAGGATTAATAGTAATTAGGATTTATATTCAAAATATGTAAGATTACACTTTTGTGTAAATCCGTTGGGGTATTCAGCCTTCATAAAATGTTTTGAAATATGATTAAAGAAGACATCTTTATATACCCTAACATCATAAAAATATGAAAAATTAATAAATAGATTTACGCCTGTCACATAATTATTATTATAATTATATTAAGTATCATTTATTATTTGATCAAATGACTATTCATTGTGCAAACAATAAATTTACTGGCTGAAAATTTATCAATCTTTACATTTCGCCAGACAGACTATACACCCTAAAAGACTTACTTCAAATATCTTTCAACGTAATGTTAAGTAGATTTTTTTTTGTTATCACAATCCCTTAAAAGCGAGAAGGAACAGTTAAAGTGTGCACTCTTTTTTGAGACCAAATTAAAACGAAATCTCTTTATTACTTTGAGAAAATGAACTTTTTTAAACGAATTATTATACTAAGCAATTGAAGTTAAACACTTTCTTTATTTGATTTTCCAAAGTTTATTTCACACCATAATTTGATGAATTTTGTGGATAAATTGTTTTATGTATCGACAGAGTAAAAATCAATTCAACAATCCTACAATTATTTGTGATGTTTGAATACAACGAGTGGGAAGTATACACATAATTCATCGATGCTATAAATGTACAACCACAATCGAAAGTGAATCTGAATGATCGCGAAACCGCATATTGAAATATGGCAACGAAAAGGGTGGTAGGTTGGTTTTCCACTTCTAGGAAGTCCATTAAGTAAAGTGATATCTGTGCATGGGGATCGGATGTCTTGAATTTTAACAGCATCTAAAAAATTGTTGAAATGATTTTCACTATATTTAAATACCTGCAAAAAGCAATTCAATTAGAATTCTATAGTTGTGTTTTCTACAAGAAGAAATAAAATTTATATTTAAGAAATAGAATCTTTTTATGTTAGATTACGAATTGCGACTAAAGTCACGTTAAATGAAAAGAGATCTAGTTAAATCAAGCAAAATAATTTGTAATAAAGTTGAAAATTTACAACTGTAATGAAATCACTGAAGCAATATTCTTCTGACCTTTCTTTAAGGGATTTGTTAAGGATTTGTTCGATTAGTTCACATTCGATTAAATTTGAAACCACTTGAAAGCTATATTATGTCAACTTAATACTTTCTCATTTATTAAGAAAAAAATTCAATTATTTATACATATATTTAAAAAAAAATTATTTATATGCAAATTTAATATAACAAAGTGGAAAACCACTACTAAATTTAACTGGGAAAATAAAGGGCAAAAAGGTTTTAAACGATTTGCAAAAGCAAGTTTTTCTTTCTACTCGCCTAGGATTATCTAATTTCTCTTGTATGGATCAGAAATGATAGTTTGGGTCTTTGTATCAAACGTATTGTGTTGGTATAAGCTTTCAAGCTCTTTCTTATCCTACACTAGAATATTACAATGCATATGAAAATACGTAGAAAAATACATTTGTATAGAAGAGCTTTCTATCAGATGTATTCTATACGTCTGATACTCTTCTGTGGTGGAATATATCTATAATAAAATAATATTAGAAAATAAATTAGTCTTTTGTATGTCAATTCAATAAAATAACTGCATTAAATTTTATGTTAAACAACAAAATTAGTTTTGTTTTATATTTCATATGCAAATCAATATTTCGATTATTTTTATATCGTCCATAAAAAAACCTATTGAAAAAAGATAATGAATATGTTTGAGTAATTTGGGAGAAGTTGGTAAATAAATGCAAATTTATGAATATGTATATGGAAGAGCATGTTATCAGTTATTCCATGTATGATAGTTGAATCAATCACAATGTGGGTAAGAAGACATGACCTAAACAATTTAATGTTCTGTTTACGAATGAAATTTAAGTATGGTTTCGTTATATTCTAGCATAAACTCTATGATTTATAGCTGCGAATGACAACAGTGTAAATGTCGTATTTATCTGGCCACGTTAGAGGTTTGCGTGAATATAGTATACAGGCTTGACAATCTACATTTACCTTCCTAGACCTCGTAAATCACTTCATAATCGCTTAATTTCGACTCACTCGCGAACTACTTCATTTCATACCGCATATAATTTTCACCAAAACCCAACAAGAGTTTCTTACTCTTACTACTAAAACAACAAACTAAATGTTTCTCTTATTGTATGTTGTTGAAACACAAACTTATTTGTTAACTTTCTCTCTAACCCTTTTCACATACCGTGCCGCTGATACTTAGAAAAAAATTCCCCTTAAATATTACAACAAATCTGCCAGCCAAAATCCACAACATCTTGTTCAAATAAATTTTACATGACATTTATGTCATATATAATAATTAACGTTTTTTACGCATCTTCTTTTAGACAAAAATTGTTTCCTATTACATTCTAATGCTAATAATAAATGACAGTAAAGAACATGCACTTTAACCAGTTCGCTGGCACAGTGGTAGAGACAACTGCTGCTGCGCTAGGGGTCCCGGGTTCGAATCCCATGGGGTATGGTTAAGGATTTTAATGTGTTGTCTTACCTACCATTATTTTCCAATTAAACTAGTTATAAGAATATTAGTATCAAGTCCTGTATAGGTTTATATATGCCTAAAAGACGTTAATTAAAAAAAAAACATGCACTTTTTCATTAGGCACACAGCCTTTTTTACAATACATTGATTTTTGTTTTGCTATATTTTAGAATATTTTATTGAAATAGAATAAAATAGAAACAAATTTGTAGAGTTTTGTCTGCTGTGATGGACCTTGTATTTATATTTAACCTTCAGTTGTTTACATCTCACAGTCTTTGCAAAAAATTCTTTCAGTTTCTAGTGCAAAAGTGTAGTGGTTGGATGTGTCTTCAAGTAAAGAGGTAAATGCATTTTATTCTATGCATGTTCGTTGTTGCTTTTTGAATTAAGAAAGCTATTAAATTGCACATAATTATAGTTGCATAATTGTTTTTATCTTTACACAAACGTTAATTACTAATATTATATGAAAATCGATATATAACAATTAAATACATATAATAAATGAGATAACCTACTTTAAAATTAATAAACCTATTAATTATTAACATTTAAAACACTTCAATCCGAAATTGGACACAATGCTAAGGTTTTGAGTTTTATAGACATTAGTTTTGAGTGAAGCAAAAATTATTATTTTGTACATTTATATATGACTCGAGTGGCGTACTTGCAATTGTGCAGGTGGTGCCACCGCAACGAAAGATTTTAATTATAGTAAAAAAATTACTTAACACGCACAACTACAACACTGTTTAACACAATATAAGATTTAACTTGTTGAGTATGTAAGAAATTCAATTTGATGACTTTCATGTTTTTTTTTGTATTTAATACTACGCTGCTTACGTGAGAAAATCATTTTTGTTTTAGAATAGTATTTTATATTTTTATTTTATATTATATTTTATATAGGGGGTTTCGTAAAGTTTCACTGTAGCGAGCAGTATTATTATTTTAGTTGTAAACAGAATAAACATGTTCAGGCCCATTTTATAACCCAGCTACGCCACTGTACTCTTATCAATTGCCATTGAAATGTTTGTTTATGTTATCGCTTTTAGGTACTTTGACTTTCCAATTTTGGGCAATGGGCATTTTCCCCGATTTCCCCATATGTAAAATAGGTTAACTAGACAATCAAAAATTTTTTTATCAATACTTAAATTTATGCTTTATAAATATTATTAACGCTTAGATAATCGCAAAAGGTTTTTACACCAAAATAACGAAAAATTTTTCACATGATTAACAAAAAACTCAATCCATTAAACATAAAATGACAACTTTTACAATGCATTTTGAGCCATTATTGATGTAAAAACCGTTCAATATCACATATACAAGTTGTAAAAGGTACCCAATGTCAACAACAACTTATTATAATAGAAAGGATAAAAACTGATAACGAAACAAAAGAATTTATACAAAGCCAATACATTCAACGAAATTTATGTTCAACCAAAGTACGTGTCTGTAATAAATCATTATAAATGAATTTATACAAAACTTTTATTACAATCACAAAAATAGTAATTAATTATTTTTTGCTTGTGTGGATTACAAATTTTAGTAAAAACAAATGGAAACAATGATTTCATATCCGAACAAATTTTCTACATTTATTTAATAAGAAAATACAAAAATTACT
This sequence comes from Deinopsis erosa, assembly GCA_027574845.2. Taxonomy (NCBI): domain Eukaryota; kingdom Metazoa; phylum Arthropoda; class Insecta; order Coleoptera; family Staphylinidae; genus Deinopsis; species Deinopsis erosa. The sequence goes on from JAODFZ020032609.1 coordinate 10,320, forward strand.
AAAACAACGAACGTTATTATATATCATAATGAAATTGATTGATTTCGATTAGAATTGTTATTAAATCTTACAGGAACATAATAAATTATAAAGTTGTTTCATTTATTTCAATTAAACGTAAGAAAAACATGAAAAAGTTTTAAAAAATGAATAAGGTTACGGTATTATATATTTGGATGTCATTGTGGTAGGTGAAAGTAGAATAAAAATCACTTTTTAATGTTACAAAAAAGGGTAGGAATTTTGTCTTGACAGGTCAGATGCAAAAAGGTCAAAAGCATTTAGAAAAAATCGAGGAAAAGCAGAAAAATATGTTACGCCCCATAAATCTTTAAATATATATAATACATACATATGTATATTATGTTAACAACAACAAGTATTATATTTCATAAAATTAACATATGTATTTAACCCTTCATAAATAAAATAATTTTAGTTTAGAAAGCATCAACAAAAGTTACTGAAATTTTCCATTATTTAAAGCACAATTACATACCGTAAAATAATTACCGCATTATAATAATAATGATAATAAAACGATGAATAAGAGACTATTTATAGATTATAATCAAAACGTTCAACCCCAAAAATCTTCTACATCACAGAATATGTTGTTTTCTTTATTAAATTACAAGTATCTTTTAAACCATAAAAATGAATAATTTAATTAAGAAGGTAGGGTCTTTGTGGATGTATTAGAATTATTATTAAATTTTATATAATGAAAGAGTGCAATATTATTTTGCTATTTAATTGAATAAAGGGAGACTTATTGCTGAAAATGCAGTAGAAAATTTTCATTTGCTTTAACTTTAGTTAAAAAATTATATATCCACAATTTCGGAGTATAATTAGATTTGACGCACTTATTTTAACTTAATTTTGAACAATGAAATCCTATTAATTAATTGAGAGTTTTATTTATAAATAGCATATCTAAAAGTTATTATTAAAAAATTATATTTATGACTATTTTTTAACGTGCTGTGTTGATTTAAATTCGAATGAAAAACAACTGCTAATTATAGAGTTGGATGTACACGGACGCAGACAAAAAATTAATCAATAAATAGATTTTTAATTGTTTTTAGACATTATTCAAATTAAATTGCCGCTTTCCAACACCCACGTTAAATAAAATCCTTATCACATTTAATTAAAAAACGGCGCCAACATTACAAATTACCATTTCTTATCTACATGCAAACAAACCGATTACAAATTGTAAATAAAAATGCATCCACTTTGTTTGTATTTTGTTAATCAACTTTGCTTCAAATTACGCTCAATTAGTTATTTTATAAACAAATATCTTCATTAAGTCGAAAGGTTTTTTTTAATATAATTTGTTCATTTTATTTTCAATTCCATCAATTTTATTATTGATTTATATTTATATAATGATTTAGTATTATTTAATTATACATTCATTGCAATTATAAATGTAAATATAGTAAATACATAGTTTAATTATTAATTAATAATATTTTATTGGCATTGCAATTATAGAAATGTGTAAGAAGCATTTTAGCCATTAATTAATTTTTATATACTGTGTAAAATCTGATAATGAATTTATTTAATCCTTAACACAATTTAAAGTTTTAAAATATTTTGTACTCCACTCCGACTTAGTACTTCTTCCAACATTGTAGAAAATATTTTGTCTCGAAAGTTTAGCAATAATCCGACTTCTTAGCTGCTCTATCTTGTTGCAAATATTTGGATCTTTAATTTAACTTAACTACAGTACGGTAGAATGTTTTAGTATTTAGTTAAAATACATCTCGAGTAACTACTTCTTGATACATTTTAGAAATAACATTTTGTATTTTCTCTTATCATAATTAAGGTAAGTCCTTTCTGAAATGACTTGAATGTCGTAGTCTTATACGGAATGTTACAAATTATTTTAAACAATGAAACAATAAGGACAAGTTGGTTGCTATTTTTAAATTGCGTGAAAGTTATTTCGCAACTAAAATTTAATTAAACAATAGTATGCAAGATTTTAGTTCGCGTCTCTCTTCCTTGAATTATTTTGACTCACTCGTATCACCCTATACATTAATTTTATATTCTAATTTCTGTTGTCAATCTATAACTACCAGAAACTCATTTAAATTATTTTAATTGAGTTAAATCAAATGAGTAATTCCTAATTTGAAATGCATGAAGTATTTATTTAAAGATTTCTCTTTACTTCTTCGTGCTTTGTGGTATAAAAGACGTTTTATTCAATATTAATAAAATAATGAAAATTTGCATGGTAATATACACACCCTTTGTTTAGATAAATCTGCTTTTTTTTAATTTAGTTGCAACCTTAGTTGATTTATATACATTTAGATTGTTATAGGTCAAGTTGTTTGCATACATGCAATATTTTTATTAGAAAGTCACTTTTTATAATAATTTTGAATTATTTTATAATGTTGCCACTTGGTTGGCGTATATGTGTACGATATTACATATCTTAATAAATTATATTAGTCGTACAAGGTAGATATGTAAATAGTTTATTGTTTTTTAAGTGTGAATTATATCCTTGTGTGAATCACTTTGTGTTGCGTTACCATAAGCAATTAACATTCTTACATAAAACACAAGTTGTTAGAATATTATTGATTGCATAAATAAATATATATATATATATATATATATATATATATATATACATATATATTTTATGTTTTAATTATAGAAAAGTTTCAACGACATTAAACTTTTATATTCTGGAAAATATTTATCGTATTTTAATTATCCAATTTTCGCTCTTGTTTAGGTGCTTCTTTTTGTGAAGAAAAACCTGGTTTTCAATTTGAGGCAATTTTCATTCTCTATTAAAACCAACATAAGATTTTTTCATTAAATTTTTCTTTGTATGTGATTTTCGATCATTGTGAAAAAGACTTCCCTCTAAAACAAGATTTTCTATATTCGTGAAGGAACTTTTGTGATATGGTCATCTATTGAGATATCGCTGTAGTGAATAGAATTGAAGGTTTCAACTTGAAAGCGTTTGAATGTCCTGTTAAATGTTGATTCTGCAAAGTTAGATGCGTTTCATCAAAATCTATATAGTGAAGAGATGTTATTGTTGTGTGTATGCATTTGGTTAATGCTTCACACATTCACATGCAACTCTTAACGAAACTAGGTGAGTCGCACCATACTTACATGTCGCTTGCAGATTAAAAGTACGTTGAGTGTTATTTACACCCCTCACATTCTTATACAACACCCTCGAGACATTTACGTGTTGTGTTATGACCTGTGCTTATCATTCTTTACATGCTCTTCAAGCAGAACGCAACTTTTTCACTTCTTCGTAATTGTTTTTCTATTTCAGATATTTTAGTTTAGTAACTTCGAAAATGGCTAAAATTGTGGCTTTTATATTTTCAGATTGTTACTCACGCATGGACAAAAACACACGCAATTTTATTAAGCCATTTAAAGTTGCTCACCCTAAACCAATTATTACTCTCTGAAACTATTAAAACTGTAATTAAAGAAAACTTTTTTCGTTTAGCAACACTAAATTATAATTAGATTTCGTTTGTCTTTCTAATAATAAATCGGTTTATTGATGTGATTGTTTGTGTAAACAAGAATATTCTAACATAACTTTTTCATTAAGTTAATTTAATATTTTAATAAAATTCTAGGTAAGTGCATATACTCATACATATACCATTTAAATAAAAATCTCTTTTGTTCTTTTAAACTAATGAGATAAAATCGTTTTTAATTAAATGTAATTTTTGTGTTAAATTATGTTTGGTAAGTATTGTGGTAATGGAATTGCTAATTGACATTCTCTTAATAAAGCATGAGGTTTGGTGTGGGTTGATTATCATTTAACTTGTATTAGCTCTCACTAACATAAGCAATTAAGTGGAATATTTGTACAGTACATTGCAGTCATTTGTCTTCTAAATTTCTAGTAAATTTATTATCAAAATTGTTTTAGTTTATATAAACAATATTAATTTAAATAAATTACATTTATAGTAAATTATAAAAAATGATAAAGTTAATTAGGTTTTTTATTATGTAATTATAAATGTTGTGAATAAAAGAAGAGAGAGAATGTAAAAGTAACAAAATATTTGCTCGTAAAAAGTGCTCTTCAAAATAATAAAATAGATGCAAATTAATTATCTAGAAAATTAACAAATAAGGCTAAAAAGCTCTGACAATAAAATAAAAATGAACATAAAACAATAAAATTATATTCAATTTAATTTCATTAAATTTTCAAAGAAATAAGTTAGTTGCCTTACAAAAGACTTTCTTCAATGCAAAATAGTATTTTTAATCGTAGTATAATAGATTTTGTTGACAACTAACATGTAAAGTAATTAACTTTATCTGTTAGAATGATAGGTTGTTGTAGTGGGTAACGGGGTGGTGCACAGGATTCTTAGTTTCACTTAGAATAGGATTAAAGCGAATATAAAGCCTTTACTGAATTGGTAATTTACTTCATATTGTTTAAGTGTCTTTTGATGTATGAATTACAGAGAAGAGATGATGTTGACGTAATTGGTGGAATGAGAATAGGAATGGCGAGTTTATGGTGGTAATATGACATTACATTCTACTACAGAAGCAATGTAACTGTTGGCTTGTAATCAGGAAACATTTTAATTAAAACTCAAAAACATTTTACAAACATACATACAGCTTACAATTGCTTTTTGGTTAAATTTAATAGTAGAAGTAGTTTAATACTCATTTTTCTATTATTATGCAGTTGAATGACTCGTCTAGTGTTAAAATATGTATATTAAAACAATATATTCACCTATTTTCCGACCCATTGTATTGCATTAGTATTTTCAATTAAAATGATAGCAAAATTAATCTAGCTAATGCCAATACGTCGACCAAGTTACTCGTCATAGAAGATTGTAGAGTTTTTCAGCTTTTTCATTTATTGATGGAAACTCAGATTTCCGTAAAGATGAACAGGACAATGAACGTCAACTAAAACAAATAAATTGCATAAAATCGTGTTCACTATAAGGACAGGTAACAGGTAAAATTTATTTACCAAAATTTGTTTACCAATGGCCTACCTTAAATGGTATACTGAATATAATTAATCCTCTTAAATAATATATAATAGGATAGAATTTTTATTATTATTAATCGGGACACCTATTACCTTTCGGTGTTGGTGTGCTTATTTTTGTTCTATGTATCTTTATCCCGTGTTGTCCTTCCTATTCTCGTGTACAAACCTTCTCCATATCATCCTGTCTGTTGTCATCTTACTTGCTTCTGACCTTTCTATTCCTCTGTTCTTCAGTATTTCGTTTATCGTATTGTCCCACGTCTTTTTCGGTCTTCCACGTCCACTTTTGTTGC